>SMGU01010137.1:0-19903 GCA_004348175.1 Puccinia novopanici
AAGAAGAAGAAGAAGAGGAGGACACTTAAAAATCAATCAATATCAATAATTTACTTCTTCTTTCGCCGGCTCCTGCTTAATTTCATTCTCTCCACTCCTCTGTGCACTCTTTCTCCCCCCATCCCCGCCAAAGTTGGAGCTCAAGTTGGACAGGTGTATTCTTTTTGACAGGAGATAAAAAGGTTGAGTTGAACAACAGAACATGGTCTTATTGGTGTATATTTGGTACTCATGGTCGGTCGGATCACTGCGCTCATTCTTGCTTGTTTTTCGTTATCGTTGTTGTTATTTTCGTCGTCGTAGTAGTAGCAACAAATGCTGTGAATAAAAACAAAAAAGATATTAAAAAGAAGTCTTTCACATGTGGGGTTTATATACTTTTCTTGGTGCTCTTTTCTCTTTAAAACTGCTCTTACATCATTTGATGGTGGGGAGATGGCTCTGGCTAGTCAGGCTTTCATTTTCCAACCTCTTCATCACTCCTTTTTCCCCCATAAGAAATGAGTGGACAGTCACTTATACAGCATGGCATATATTGCTATCAGGAGAAGAAATGAAATAAAGTAGAATTGTCTGTACCAAGCGGGTTCTTCAAACGGGAAGAAAAGGTTTGGTGTGTGGGGCAGCTTGGATGAGTGTTGATATCTCTGCATTTAGACACCATTAACCACCAGCGGGAACCAGAAGCATCTTCGTGCGCTCACGTTCCTTCAGTCCTCTATTAATAATCCGATCCCGAGGGTTTTTTTTTTCTGTGCTAAGCCGAGCTGGGAAAGGAGAGACTTGATGATGCGCTTTTACGATGACTTGTCTAGATAATGCAGGAGGTAGAGAATGCGATTTCTGTCCTATCAAGTCTTGGCCCGCATTTTAATCATGAAGAGAAAAAAAGAACAAGCGGCGCGCTGCCTTCTGCAACCACACATGGCAAAAGGAGCTCTACGCCCGCGCGCAAATCCATCAAGTCACCAAGGTCCCGGTGGCTTTTTAGGTCTTGAAGGGCAAGCCCAAGACGGGCGTGCACTCACACTCATCTCTCTGATGCTCCGAGATACCTTTCCTTACACATTTCGTCGCTGTCGTCCCCAGCCATATATATACCGTGTCCTGAGGCGGTTTCATGCCCGTTGCATGAGCTCACAACACAAAAAAAACTACGCATCAGAAAGTCCAGAATCGAGGATAAGAGATATATAACAATACTTCCATAGATAAAAATAAGTACACATATATACATGACCATGTGCCACATATAAATCCTTGCGAGTCCGACGGATCTGGGTGAGAGGGATAGGCAGTGACGCAGATAGAAAAAAAAAAAAAAAAAAGAGAACATGTCGGGGATAAGGTATCGGAGGCCAGAACGTTACAACAGCCCCGCAAAGGCGGGTTGGAATGCTACTAATGAAACATGGATATTGGGAATGAGGGGGGCGCATGTTTCGGGGAAGATCAGAAGCCTTTCTTGGCCAACGAATCCACCACTTGTAGGTAAAAAGGCACCACCTTGAACTGTCCCGAATCCCTCTGATGCTGTTGCTGTTCATCTACCGCCGACAAAGACAATGCCAAGTCGGGACGAACAAAGAAAAAAAAAGTCAGCAAGATGCTGCTCTCGTGGAACAGAGAGAGCATGTCTACCTGAAGGACTAGGGTGTTTGATCTGTTTCTTGGTGAGGGTCTTCCAGGGCTCGACCCAGCCGACGAGTTCGGCATGGTTGACGTTATCGAGGGTTCCGAGATACGTGCCCCATTGAGCGGAAGCGACGGAGACAAGGCCGTCGTTAGGACCTGAGTGGAGAGAGAGTGAGAAGAGGTGAATCTCGCCGGAGAGGAAAGGAGAGGAGGATGAGTGCTGGGCGGCACACCTTCGCGCTCGTAAACGACGCCCCAGGGCAGTCTGAACGGACTCGCAAACGAGGGCTCGCATGCCGCCCCGTACGAGAAATAGGCTACCCCTTCTGCGTCCGCCGTCGCCTGGTTGAACGCATTCATCCGCTCGCTCGTCAGCTCCACAAATGCTTGGCCTCCGCCCGGAAGCCCCAGGCTCTTGGAAATCTGGAGGAAAGTTGTCAGGTGCTGGCCTGCGATTCTTGCATCAGCCCATACCTCTTCTCTGATATATTGCTTATTGGGGAGAGTTGCCAGCAAACACTCACGACCCAACACATCCAACAACAAGTAATCTGCAAACGCGCTCCCCCGGTGCGGTGTTCCTATAGTCTACATAAACGCTTGTGCTTCAATAGTCTGTTGAGAGGGGAGTGAGAAAAGCCGAGCTTAACTGTTAAGGATGCAACTTTGAACGATGTCGGTTTGAGATGGGTGATCATGAACCGCGAGTCCAGGCCGCCCCTTACCCAAGACCGATCCACCGATCACCAGTCAACGTCACGAGCACACAAAAACAGATGAAAAATCCCTTCCTTAAAAAGTTATGCAGCGTACATTGAGTGTCCAATCAGATTCACCGTGCGTCCAGGCAGCTTAGCCTCAATAAACTCCGCCAACGTCCTGGCTCTCTCCTACATATGCCCCAAACAATTGAAAAAAAAAGAGACAAAAAAAAAATTCCACCTCCTCCATAGAAAAATGAGCGCTCGTTATAGTTCCGGGAAGGTTATATCATGGAAACATGTGCGTACCTCGATGCTTGCACATGAAGGCACTTTGGCCACATGGACTTCTACGCCTTTCTGTAAAAGGGGGATTCATCTTTCTTTAGTTTCCCTTTTTTGTCGGGAAGAAAGATAGGGAATGAGCACCTCTTCCAGGGCTTCTCGAACGCCACGAAAGTAGGTGAGACCGAGGGCGGCAGGGCCCAAGACGTCGAAGCCGAGCAGGCCGTGACAGAGGACGAGGGGGAACTTGGGCTTGGCAAAGGAGGCGGGTTCTGTGGTGTGGTATGAGATGGGTTTGGGCGGGTGGGTGGTGGTTGTCTGCTGCTGTGCCTGTGCGAGACAGAACCATTGTTTGATCCTGGCGGCGGTGCTGAGGGAGGGCTGTTGGGCTTGCAAGTCCTGGGCAGTGGTTTCTGATGATGAGGATGTAACTTGGAGCGAGGAGGAGCCGGTTGAAGAAGAGGAACAAGTTTCGCGAGTGCGTTGCCGTGTCTTGTTGAAGAGTAAGGCGTACTGGTAGTTGATCAGTCGGATCTTTTCCAGCGATAGCCGCGCCAGGGGTGACTGTTGTTTCTGCTGCTGCTCTAGGATCTTCTTGAGTCGCTTCACCGTCGGACTCGGCGCATATCGCTCGCCCGGCGTCAGTGCTCCCGCTCGCAGTACCGCTGATAGTGGCGGCGAGAAGACCGGCTGCGGTGATGGCGTCGTTGCGGTGTGGTTCATCGTCGTTTGCGGTCGGAAATGGTCATCGGCCGGCGTACTTCACCACTCGAGGCTTTTTCCATGTCCAAAAGGCTTAAACTCAGCTAAAACCATACACCAATGCCCACCAAAGTCATCACAACAACACGTGACAAAACGCAAACAAACATCGCACTATGTACATAAATAGGTACTACCAACTTAACCTTATACCAACACAACCGACAATCCAATCATCATCCTCAAAAAAAGCAATAGCTTATCATCTCATAACAAAGAGCCCGACGCCCGATGATGATGCCGAATAACTCGGTGGACCGTGCCTAAAAGGTAAAACTCACTCGAGCGGATCACCAACATGCATGCAGCTTCCAGGAATCCAGTCGCCAATCATCACCCGAGTCCAGCACGGTAAGATAATGGTGAATAAAGTAGCTGCAATTTTTGTCCTTTTGGCTCCCCTCCTACCACCATTCTTGTTTTCTCCCTGGTGTCACCTCCATACTACCCTGCACATGAGCACTTTCTGGAGAAGGGTTGCAGGAGTAACACCACACGCTTCCCTGGATGTTCTTCATGTCAACTGCAGGCAGTTGAGCCAGTTTTTTTCCAGTGTAAACTTGGTGTCTTTCTGGCATGGTGAAGCTCAAAAGTGACAGTGAAGCCTTTTTGCTGAGTGTAGAAAGGGATGGATGAGAATACCTCTGTCCTTCTGCTGTTCCATACACTAAACAAGTCCCCAAACCTCTGATTGCAAGGTTGACTGCAGTAATACAAGGGTCTGTATCAAGATACTACTGTGTTGTGTAGTGGCTTGGGTGTAGATCAAGAAAAAGGGTGCTGAAGGGTAGATGAGAGGTTATTGATGAGAGTAGGAACTCCAGTGATACTGGTGTTTGTAAAGATGGGTTATGAGTGATGAGGGTGGGAGCACATGCTGTAGTCAGAAAAAGAACTGAGGATGTGCTGATAAGGGGTTATGAATCAAAAGGTAAAATAGAAAGAAATTTTTTTTTGGGGACAAAATCTCATGTGATTGTGCAAGTACAGCTGATCCAACAAAGCTTGCGGTTTTTTGATTGATTTTTGAATTTTTTTACTCTCAAAAATTTTTTTTGCTCCCTATTTTTTTTCCCTGGCGGACGCAGCAATTTTGGTGGTGCTCACCCACCAAACAATTTGAAATGAGTTTGGTGGCCCATACAAATCCGTGAGAGTCTTCACATTCGGGGGCAAAAAAAAAAAATAGAAAAAAAATCACGCAAAAATTCTGCAAGCATTGTTGGACCAGCTGTAGTTGCAGCCACTGCAAACCAAACCCTAGCATTTTGTCCCTGTAACAAAATCCCACTTTTTCAGCCACTTGGAGGCTGTGTGGTTATGGAACTGTTAGACTTATGTCTTGAACAGGGCTTATGATGAAAATCACCAAACTTGGACATTTTGCCTGGTGCATGTCTCACTATATTGATATCCTTGCCACAGATGCCGCAAATAACTAGTTCACTTTCATCCTCAAAGCTTAATCCCCCTCTCCTATCAACTTCTCCTTTCAAATGGATTCAAGTCATTCTGGAGGGTATAATAAACAACATCACTATCAAGGCTGCCTTCAAGCACAAGCCCCTTCCTCAGGGATGTCCCTTGGGACTGGGTCATCATCTTTTTTGGCAACATAGACTGCGGCAACAAGGGAAAAAATGTCCCAGACCAATGATGGGCAGATATGTTACAATATGTTACAGCAGGGAAATTGGATAAAGTAACTTTTTTTAGTTATCCAGATTTTTCTTTTTTGTAAATTAACTTATTTTTGGCTGTAAGTAAAGTAAAGCAACTTGTGGATTTTTTTTTCTGAATGATAACGTAACTTTGTGGAGGATAATGTTTTGGTAACTTGCTGTCAAAAAAACAAAGGCCAGATATCACACCGCATGCAAACCGGTGACGATTATGCATAATCATCATCCGGACGTTTCACCTGTTGCCGGTTGTATGCATATGCATAACCCAAGCGACAGCTCACTCGGCAGCTAATTTCAAATCGTCAGAACTGTCGTCAATGTTAATTTTACACAATAACTCACTTGTAGATACTATATAGTTATAACATTTTATACAGTTGTACCCCCCGGGGGAATCCGAAATACATAACTTTAACCATCTCATTCACTACGCTTATCTCGCTCTACAGTCAACACACAAATTTCAGTTCCTCATATTCTACAACCTCACAACGACCTCAACCAAAAGCTTTTCCAACACGCAATCACTCAAATGGAGTTATGTCAGTGTTCAAAATGCCGCCAGTCTAGTTTCTTGAACTCCACGGGCCAGCAGCTCCATGGCCACTACATGTTTGTTCGCAACCGGTGTATCCATCAAAGAGAGGATGAAAGAATGCAACAATCAAATTCTAACTGTGAACCACATGTTGAACTGGACAAAGTCAGCTCTAATGGCAACAGCGATACCGAGTCTGAAGTTTCTTTGGCCAACTCACCGGGTGAAGACACACCAAAGCTCCAAGTTTCTGGTATGTGTCATCTTCTCATTCTTGATAAATCTTCATACCAATATTTTACACTCATTTTTTCCTCTTGCATTGACTAGAAATGGCCTCAACTTTCATCTACTGGCTGCACCTCTATGGTGGTGTTGGATTGGATAAATGTTGGAAAGCCCGCGACTTGGTTCTCAAAATGGTTATGAATTCCAAAGGAGCTCCTAGTAATTCAGTGGACGATTTCAACATTCCCAAAGATACTCAAACCATCCTGAAAAGATCCCTGAATGTCCCACTCAAGGTGTCCGTCTGTTGTCCTTCATGCTACACATTATACCATCCTCCCAACCTCCCTTCTGAGTGCCCTTATCAAGAGACCCCAAGATCCCAAGTCTGTCGTACTCCACTTTTTTCTCAAAAAAAATTGTTTGCTGGTGGATCACACCAAGGGAAATTCCAACCTCGACAATTTTGATTGAGACCTGGCCAGATTTCAATGATTGAAAAGCCACTCTGTACATTTTTTCGTCAAAGCCTCACAGACTGGCTTCCTTGGTTCCTTGGCATACCCGGTATTGAGAGTGCAATTGAAGATTGGCGTGATGAAGTCCGCAACTCATTGGCTGAATACACTATTGACATTCAGCAAGGTACTGCATGGAAGAAACTCGACTGGCATGAAAATCCAAACTCTTCAAATCAACTCCACTTAGTCTTTTCACTATTTGTCGACTGGTTCAATCCAAGAGGCAACAAACTTGCGGGAAAGCAACAATTGGTAGGAATCATTGCCATGAACTGCATGAATCTACCTCCCAAAATGCGAAGTCAGCTCCAGTACACATTTATTGCCAGCATTACTCCTGGACCATCAGCCCCTAGTATGACAACAATCACACACCTTCTCAGACCCTTAATTGACGAGCTTGCGAAAATGTCAACCCCTTTCACTGCCTCTACTCACAAGCACCCTGGTGGACGGACCTTGCAAGTACGGCTCTTACCACTTGTTGGAGATATGGGTGCAACCCACAAAGTTGCCGGATTTGCATCTCACTCGGCTAATAAATTCTGCTTGTGGTGTCATGTAACAAATGAAGAAATGTCAAAGCTGGAGGTGGGACAACCAAGATCTGGAGCAGAGGTGCGACAAGCTTCAAACAACTGGTTACAGGCTGTTACCAAAAATCGACGCGAAACTATCGTCCGCCAAACAGGTACCCGCTACTCTGAGCTCAATCGGCTTGCCTGCTGTAATCCAGTACACCATGTTACACTGGGTGCAATGCATAACTGGATGGAAGGTGTACTCATGCACCACTTCCGTGAATGTTGGGGATTCCAAACACTCTTGTTCAAGGAAAAACATCGTCGAGGGGGTGATCAAGGTCCAAGTCCAAAGCAGCGAAGATTGGAAGCGACACAGGCCGAGATGGGAGATACAACCGAGTCTTCCGACACCAATAGTGATGACGATGATGATGACTTTGAACTGAACCAAGGTGCATTGGGTGGGCTGTTTACCGAGAGAGACATGGACTAATTTTGTGGTGCATTAGCTCATGTAGTGCTGCCAACATCTGTTGGGTGCATCCCGAGCCAGCTAGGAAAGTCTCACTGTGGCAAACTCAAAGCGTCACAGTGGTATGTGCTCTTTGTTTATGTAATTCCTCTCATAATCACCGAGATTTTTGTCGAAAAGGTTGACAGAGTAATAGTCAATTCCAACCGCTGGTGGATCATGGAAAATATCACTTCCCTAATCCAATGCACTCACATAGTCAACTCACGTCAAGTACAAGCTTCTCACGGGGATCGTTTTCAAAAGTTTTACAACAAGTACAATAAATAATCAGTGAAGGTGTTTGAAGATCTCAAAGTCAACCCAAATCACCATTATGCACTACATGTGCCTGAACAACTATTGTTGTGGGGTCCTTTGGGGGGAGTTGCAGAATGGGCTGGGGAAAGATGCATCGGCAAGTTGCGCAGTATGCAAACAAACCAGCGGCTTGGTGAGTGGGCTATTACTGCTGGGCTAGGCATATCACTAACCAAACCTGTTCTATTTTTCACAGGCGAGCTGGAGGGTTCAATGATGAAACGAATTTGTCAATTACAAAGGTTAAAAGCTAAGGAAACCATTGCACAGTTTCTTAACAGCAATAAACATGAAGAGATGGAAAAAAAAACTCCTCGGAAGGCCAACAAAAGTAGACAACACATTGTATAGCCAGCTTCTCAATCATGCTCGCCAAATTGATCCAACTGTGAGGGATTATTGAAGCCTACCTCATCCAGTTGATGGTAGGATCTTGCGGCCAAATGTTGGGATACAAGCCACCTGGGACTGTAGTGAGAAAGTGTGGGTCTCTGTGCTGCAGCCAAACAATTGTGTGGTTATCAAACACAATGGGATCATCAAATACGGCTTGGTAAGGGAAATAATTGTCTACACTCAGCCTGGGCAGGGATTAAAGGTAGTATTAGAGATTGGAAAGATTACAAAATTATACTGCAAGGTTCAAAAAGGGCCCACAAGGCAATTCCAGTTTTGGCTTTACATGATGAAGGCAGTGGTTGGGCGCATTGAGGATGATTCTGAAATTGTTCCGGTAGAAGCAATTCAGAATCTGGCTGCCTATTGGCAGCCCCCTACCGGTATCTTTGGTCTACAAAAAGGGATCATCTTAACCCTAATCAACCGCCTGGGCTCCTTGGAAATCAATCCAATAGAAACTTAGCCACCTGTCCTTCTGGTTGTACTTTTTTTTTTATTTTTGTTTGATCTGCGTATTGAAATCCACCTCTTTCATCACAACACATCCCTATTTTTTCACCACACACTGCTGTCTATACCAATGTTTACAAACTTGTTTATTCTTATTGAACACAAGAAACTGGTAAGTGATCCATCATCAAGAAAAAAAAAAAAAAGAAAATGCATAGCATACCAGTGGAATATGAATATGAGTCAAAACCAGTGAACCACAACCAGGCAGGCAAGCGAGTTCTTCTTTTCACTAAGTACTTCAACAAACTTCCAACATGAATCCGGATGAGGCCAATCAACGTGATGCATTCTCCAAAGTCCAGCAGGCCATCAGAGAAGACGACCTCTGGTTAGCAGCATGGCTAATGGCAAGATTTACGAGAAAATTAGGCTACAAAATCACAAAAAATCAACTTGAGTGGCTCAAAAATGAGCACATCCATCACCGTGATGAAGTTCGCCAAGCCTGCATCACTTTGGAAAAAACTGCACAAAAAAATGCCCAGGACGACTTTCATGATTGGCTTGACAAATCATCCCCCTTCCAGGACGTCTCGAACAGAAGTTGGATGAAGCATTGCGGCAAAGAGGTCAAACATCTACAAAAAAAAATTTCTATATACTCACGTGCGGCAGGATACCTCCTTGAAATCATTACCTTGACCAGCAAAAAACCAAAAAAGGATACCCCAGACGAGATACAGTTGGATGCAATGGGATCCGCTCCTTCAACAAAAAGCATTCTCAGGTGTGTTCTTTTCCTCCTTCATGGCAGATCCTGTTGTTTTTCTGAAATCATCATGCCAATGAACATTTTGATATATTAGGGCAGTACTTGAAGATGATGATTGGATTGTGATTTGCAAGCAAGAGGCCCAACAAGGCGAATATTACGGGTCCCAGTGGTCTATCCCAATCCAGCCTTCTCAACCCTAAAGATGACCTTCCCTTGCCCAATTTCCATTTCTCTCATGTTTTTCAATAAGATGGTTTACAGAAAATAATGACCATGAATAAACAACAACAACATGATGCTCTTCTTGAGATCTTGTGATTCAAACAAGAAGAAAAAGAGAAAAATAGCGAGATAGTTTCAAAAAGGTGGAAACCAACATCAAGATTCCCACTATACATTGACCAGGATAGTGGTAGGGATAGAGTGTTCTGGATAGCGATGGGAGATTTGATGTATGGGGACGTTAGGCGGGGAGGCTCAGGAGGGATGAACGGGAGAGCTAGTCGCTGAGGATGGCTTGGGGATGGCCAAGGTGAGTCTGTTGGTCAGGTTTCGGATCACCAGAATCGCCTGCAGACCGCTCTTGTGACTCTCGTCCAAGCTGAATGTGACTTGATGGATGAACTGTCCACTGAACTTGTTGCGGCTTAAGTATCCCGTCTCGGTGCCATAGCTCTTGCGCCGGCCCACATTGCCTCCCCAATATTTGTCCAATACGCTGCTGCTCGTCAACAGGCTGGATGAAAAGCGGTGGGTGAGTGGCTTGCCTGCAGTCAGTTGTGTAGCCGTTGGGGCACAAGCGGACTCAATTTCTACTTCCTCCCACTGCAAAAAAAAACTTGATCAACTGCCTGCAGTTGACATTCAGCATGCTCCAGCCAAGCTGCCATCCAAACTCCACATATTTGCATATTTAGATTTTTTGGCACAGTCACTGTGCAATGTGCACAGTGACTGTGCATCCAAGCTTGGTTGAATCAATATTGGAGAAAGGTTTGAGTAACACCACAAGCTTCATTGGAGTTTCAGCATGTCAACTGCAGGCAGTTGAGCATGTTTTTCCCACAGTGTCCATGGCCGTACCCCCGTTAACTCAAATTCGTCTATCTTCCTTGCCCAAATGCTCATTCAATTAGTACTCCCCATTACTGATTGACTGATCTTGGGCTTTCGATTTACATATATACCTCAATGTTGGCCATTATCAGTCTGCTTGGCTGGATCACAATAGGTGTGTCTACTTCAACTTTCTAACGACGTCCAAAATGACCAGATTTTGAACTGGTTGCTGTTGGCATTTTTTTTACAGCAGGTATTTGCCTTTCGTCCCAGCTCTCGCGTGATCACAAGGGGGATAAGAAAGAGAGAACAAAGCCATTTTCATGGTGCAATTGCTTCAAAATCTGGGTCACGAGGGTATGTTGTCTCTTGCATCAGCTCCAGCTTTGAGCTCAGGATCATCTCTTCTTGCACTCCTTTGTTTTTTTAACACAGCTAACAGGAAGGTTCTGGAGGTCTGCACAGAACACTTACCAGCATCAGATCAATGTATGCTTGTTTGGACTTGTCGATGAAGTTCGAGTTATACATGCGGCCAACGGACTTGGAAGCGTTAGACAAAATGCCTGGTGTCCAGATTGAAGTGAGAAAAGAATGTGTATCGGAGATTGGTTATAAGAGAATTGCGATGTCACCACTGAAAGTCTGCTTTCCGCCCCGCGTGAAGCTCATGTTCAACGTGCCCGTGCCAGCATAGATCTTTGACAACACATCACCGTTCTGTGGGGTTGCATCATCATCCCACACCGTGTGAGCATATGAATCAAGACTGTTTTTTTGGTGGATGACGACTCACATCAGCCCATAAACTGTGATGACAGTTCCACTGAAAACCCACTCAAAACCAAGGAATATGAGTGTTTGTGTGTGATGAGCGGCACGATTGATGATAAGAGCACTGTGGAAGACGCTTACAAGATAGTAAGATTCGTAAGAGATGCGGATGGGTAGCCGATAGAAAGATTTCGACGGCCATTCTGGAGAGCATTCTTGCACAACTGAAGGGACCCTTTGACGAGAGAGTGGCATTGTTAGTCATGAATCAGGACATTCAACCATGCATATCTGTTGGAGAGGAAACAAACCATTGGTTTGATCTAAACTGATCATTTTGACCAAGAACAATCACCGCCCGAAGGGATGTTTATAAGTAACAGACAGGCCGCTAGAAGAAAGGAAGAATGGGACGCACCAGTCTAAGCAATTTGTAGAAATACAAGCTCAGCGGAGCTATCTTATTATCATAAGATAAGCAAGCAGACGCAGAATGTAGCCTCAGCAAGAGGCGTGTAGACAGAGTTTAGCTTCAAGAATTGGTGAGACCATTTCTATAAGCTAACTCAAGCAAGGCTGAGACCAAAAAGCTGACGCAATTGTTTGTGTCAATGTAGAACCCAGACCAGAGCGTAACAGCACTGGAGCAGAATCTGCGAAGAACCAGAAAGAAGAATGTAGCTACCTGAAAAACCACAGGTAAGCAGTAGACTGACAGACAAGTAGAATGAAGAAGGCGGTTAACTAACAGTTCCGCTCTATGTTGCAGACATTCCAACAAAGCAATAAAAGCCTTGACGGAAACAGAAGCGAGCGAAGGAAAGGAGTACTATCCTGACTTCGGTAAGCTCGTCGAATAGAGAATAGAAGAATGATACTAGCTAACTGACAGTTATTATAACTGTGCAGAGGAAGACAACAACAGCAACGAATTCTAATGCTGATCCTGAAGCACAAGATATATAATCTTTCCTAACAACACGTAAGAAGTGTTGATACTGAGAAGAGAGAGAATTGGAACTCATAGTTCTTAATTGTAGGCGCGATCCCCTCTCCTAGTCTATTGATTCAAATCTACCTGGCGTACAATTGGACAATAGAAAAATCTTTTATCTCTTCTCTTCCTTACTTCTGAACTATCAGCACCTTGTACTGCTTCTAGGTACAAACCTCTTTCATTGCTTAGGACAACTTAAATTATATTGTACTTTACAATTCCTAACGCAATTGAATCTTCTAGTTGCTGGTATTCTTTTAGATTTACAGTCTTGACAAGCTCAAATCGTCGACCCAACCACGCAACTGGAAGCAGTGCAGGATGCCTCCGAGATCAACGCGACAAGGGACCTCAGCGCCTGAGCCAGATAATTCAGGAGGATCAAGACTACCTGAGGAGCAAGAAAGCGATGCCTATAAACCAGACAAGGACTCTGTGGACTTGCCGATCTTCAACGGAAACAACTTTCCAATCTGGGAAATGAAGATAAAAGTGCATCTTCGACCTCGCCATCTTCTCCCCTACATTGAGCAAGACCTGCCCGACAATCCAGATTTCGCTACACTGAAAAAGATCCACCGCACCTCCAGCATACTCGTCAAAGCCGTCACTGACAATGTCTTCACTAGCGTTATCAACAAAGGAAACATTCAGAATCCTCGCGCTATTTGGACCGCCATTAAGAGAACCTACGCCTCCGACTCTCTTCTATCGGTTTTCCAAATCTGGAATAGATGGCTTGATATACAGTTTGACAAAGACATGGCAACCTACATTCTTCAGGTTGAGCGAAGTCTTGCGGAATTCAGCTCAATCGGCCTTAAGGTTCCAGAGGTGCTGATCGGCTGTGGAATCGTCGGCAGAATCACCAAAAAAAGACCTCTCTTAATGCACGCACTCTTTGCAGATTTAGAAGCGCTTTCCAAACCGAAACAAATCATCAAAAAACTTCGAGATATTGGGCGCCACGAAGCCTCCACAAATGTCAAGCTTGGAGAAGAAGCCTCTTCGAGTTCATCTGCGTTGGCGGCCAGCACAAGTGGAAAGCGCAAGTCGTACTGCAAGAACGGCAAACACAATCCCAATGCTCCGCATTCGGAAGAAAGATGTTGGACGCTGCATCCAGAGCTTCGAGAGGAACGACCTCCCAAACGTCCGAGAGCTAATTTCCACACCACCACTGAAATCAGCAACGATGTCAATGAACCAACCATTGAGACCTCATTCGCATATCAATCATCAAAATCTACGGATGACAGTCTCTCAACCATCCTCAACTCAGGAGCCAGCAATCACATGCTAAATTCTCTTCGCTACTTCATCAATACTGCACCAGTGCATATCAGTATAGCCACCGGAAGCGGACCAGGAATGCTAACAGCGGTAGCTGGAGGAAAAGCTATACTTCGGCTCAAAGGAGGACGACAAATTACTCTCCTTAATGCCTTGTATGTGCCCAAATTAACTCGAAATCTCATTTCCTTGGTCCAATTGCTCCAATTGAAGGCCATAATTTATCAAAATAATGGCCTATTTGAAGTGAAAATCGATGACTCAGCTCCTATCTTGGTGAATCTAAAGACGACATCATTGAGATCAAGGACGTTCTTGAAGAGGACACCAAGGCTCTTTCCTACAATGCGACTCAAATGGTGCCTCTAGACGACTTCACCATGTGGCACAATCGATTTGGTCACGCCAGCTCTGGACGAATCACCACGATTCTTGACGATAAATGGTCACCAACCAAGACGCATGCGTGCTCGGCCTGTATGAAAGGAAAACTTTCACGCCTCCCTTTCAAGGGACACTTTAAAGCTGCTAACAATCCCTTGTCGATTGTCCACGGTGATTTAGTTGGACCGATTACTCCGGCAACAAACGGTGGTGCTTGCTATTTTCTTACCTTGGTCGACCAATTCTCTGGCTTCATCTACGTCGAAATTCTTAAAGAAAAGTCAGACGCCATTAAGGCGATTGCGAGTTTTTGCACAACATTCGAGAGACAGACTGGCAAGTTGATGAAGCAACTCATCACAGATGGAGGTGGCGAGTTTTGCAATAAGACGTTGAATGAGCTACTGCGTGACAACGGCATTATCCATCACGTGGCTCCGCCCTACACGCCACAGAACAATGGGATTGCGGAGCGAGCCAATAGGACGATTATCGAAATGACTCGGTGCCTACTCATGCAAGCTAATATGGCTCCAGAGTGGTGGGGTGAAGCTGTCCGAACTGCAGCGGCAACGACAAACTGCCTTGCGTCTTTGTCAAAAGGGAAAGCTACTCCTATAGAGCTGTTCCTTAAACTCAAGCCACAAGTCAACTTCTTTCGACCTTTTGGCTGCAAGGTGTGGATTGTGAAACTGAAGCACAATCACTTTCAGAAGTTTGATGCTATCTCGTGGGAAGGGGTCTTGCTAGGCTACGAGAACGACTACTCAACCTACAAGCTCTGTCAAAGCGAAGATAAAGCGATTATTACTGCCAAGCATGTGTACTTCGACAAAAGCGCCTTTCCAGAATGTTCCGCCATCAACAAGTCTTATGTAGCTATCAACGTCAACAAGCTGCCAAGCTTTACTTCGTCTGAACCTCTCCCGTTTGCTGAATCCGATACTGTGGATGATGAAGACAAAGTGACTGCCGATCAAGAGGAGCAAGAAATGGGTAGTTTGTTATCAAGAATACAAGGATACCCAAAGCCAACTGCACCACCGCCTCGACCAGTGCAATCACCAAATACAGCAGAGACAACTCTTGGCGAGACAATCAAAACTGGCGGGACTTGATGGGTGTGGACAAGTCAAGCACCGCCGTCCGACACCAGTGGGAATGTAGATGAGCGCAATATCTTGTATGGGAAGAGGAATCGTTCCGCCTTCACCATTGTGATCGAAGCTGACCCGAAAACTCATTGTCAAGCTTTGAACAGCAGCGACTACCAGGAGTGGATGAAAGCTGAAGCTCGAGAGGTCGACAACATGATGAAGCATGCAGTATGGTTTGTTCGCCAAAGGCTGGCTGATGACGAACCAATCCCATCAACCTGGGCATATCGAAAGAAACTTGGAGCCGATAATCAAGTTATCGAATACAAAGCACGAATATGCGCACAGGGCTTCAAACAGACTTATGGCGTGAACTTCATGCCTAAGTATGCGCAAACTGGCAAGCCATCATCACTTTGACTACTCCTGTCTTTTGCGGTCAACCACGGAATGCTAGTGCACCAACTCAATGTTTGCAGTGCTTTTCTCACGTGCCCCCTTAAAGACAAGGTCACACTTCTACCGCCTCCTGGGCTTGAGTGTCCTCAAAACTCTGTTCTAGAACTGAAAAAGGCGATTTATGGGCTAAGACAATCACCGCTTGTCTGGTATGATCGCCTCTCAACTTACTTGAAGAAGCTGGGCTTTCACATTTCTGTGGCGGATCCTTGTGTTTTCTGGAGGGAAGGGTCATCAACAAAATCTGTGACTTGGTTGTTCGCACATGTCGACAATATTGTCATCATCAGCAAACATCCTGAACAGTTTTGGCGTGAGATGGAAGCCGAGTTCGAAATCAAGTACCCTGGCAAAGCCACATTCTTGTTGGGCATGAACATTGAAAGCTTTGCTGAAGGAATTCAAATAAATCAGACTCAGTATGTGGAATGCAAGCTCAAAGAATTTGGACTTGAGAACAAACATGCGGCGTCTTGTCCTCTTAATCCGAGAGAGCATCTTCAACCCGCTACAGATGAGGAGAAACGGCAATTTGCGGCTCTCGGTGTTAAATATTGCGCACTAATAGGATCGTTGAACTATCTCAGCATCCTGACGCGGCCGGACATAGCTTTTGCAGTCAGCACGCTGTCTCAGTTCCTAGAACATCCGGGCATTAAGCATTACCACACAGCGGTGCAAGTGTTCAGATACTTGTCGGGAACGAGAGGAGTTGGCCTCATCATCAAGAGATCAACAAACTTATCTCTAAGATCCTTCGTTGATTCGGACTGGGGAAATTTCTCGCAAACCAGAAGGTCAACAACTGGGTTTGTGGTTATGATCGGTAATCATCTTATCAAATGGAAATCAACTAAGCAGCCCACAGTCTCATTATCGACAACTGAAGCCGAGTATAAGGCTCTATCTGATCTAGGACGAGACGTGGCATGGCTTTTTAATTTGGTGAACGAGATGAAAATTCTACCAGAACCCAAGAAAATCCAAGTGAATGTCGATAATCGTGGCGCGATTGATCTGGCGAATAGCGAAACATCGCAAAACAGCTTCAGAACAAAGCACATGGATATTTGACTGCACTTTGTTCGAGAATTAATCAAAAATCACCTCATCGAGCTTCGATACATCAAAACCACCTCCAATGCTGCGGACTTCCTCACCAAAGCTCTAGGTCGTTTGGTCATTCGTCGATCCTTACAAGAAATAGGAATTCTTGAAATTAGTGAAGCTGCCTCTTGCCTAGCAGCAAGAAGCATGGCAGGCTGTAGAAATACAAGCTCAGCAGAGCTATCTTATTATCATAAGATAAGCAAGCAGACGCAGAATGTAGGCTCAGCCGAGCAGCCTCAGCAAGAGGCGTGTAGACAGAGTTTAGCTTCAAGAATTGGTGAGACCATTTCTATAAGCTAACTCAAGCAAGGCTGAGACCAAAAAGCTGACGCAATCGTTTGTGTCAATGTAGAACCCAGACCAGAGCGTAACAGCACTGGAGCAGAATCTGCGAAGAACCAGAAAGAAGAACGTAGCTACCTGAAAAACCACAGGTAAGCAGTAGACTGACAGACAAGTAGAATGAAGAAGCCAGTTAACTAACAGTTCCGCTCTATGTTGCAGACATTCCAACAAAGCAATCAAAGCCTTGACGGAAACAGAAGCGAGCAAAGGAAAGGAGTACTATCCTGACTTCGGTAAGCTCGTCAAATAGAGAATAGAAGAATGATACTAGCTAACTGACAGTTATTATAACTGTGCAGAGGAAGACAACAACAGCAACAAATTCTATTGCTGCTCCTGAAGCACAAGATATATAATCTTGCCTAGCAACACGTAAGAAGTGTTGATACTGAGAAGAGAGAGAATTGGAACTCATAGTTCTTAATTGTAGGTGCGATCCCCTCTCCTAGTCTATTGATTCAAATCTACCTAGCGTACGATTGGACAATAGAAAAATCTTTTATCTCTTCTCTTCCTTACTTCTGAACTATAAGCACCTTGTACTGCTTCCAGGTACAAACCTCTTTCATTGCTTAGGACAACTTAAATTATATTGTACTTTACAATTCCTAACGCAATTGAATCTTCTAGTTGCTGGTATTCTTTTACAATTGACCCAGAAGACACCCATCTGATGAGTCACCACCTGGATCGGGCCCTTCTTGGAGGAGGCGGGGATGATAGCCCAGAAAGCACCCATCTGCTTGACCTGGCCACCGATCAAGGGATTGTTAGCCAACTGCTGACGGATGCCATCGAGGCCGGCAGCCTTGGCGCTGGGCAAAGTGGACCTGGTCCTCTCTGGCAAAAGCTTTCAGACGTTGTTGGTAGGCCTGACTGAGGGAGGATACGGCGTCGCGCAACTTGCTCAAGACGTTGATGATGTGCACACGCGAGTACTGGTGTAGGAGGTCGTCGAAATGCCGCTCAAATGCCAGCTGCGTTGTGCGCTAGCGAGACTCGATAAACCAGGGCGTGATCTAATCTGGACAGTATTGATTGATGAGATGTACACCTGGAGCAATGATGATGAGTTGTGAAAGGATTCATTTCATTAATAGATGAAAGAGAGACTGAAACATGAGAGAAGAGAGAAAAGAGAAAAGACAGAGAGAAGAGAGAAAAGAGAAAGAAAGAGACATACCTGGAGCAATGATGATGAGTTGTGAAAGGATGAGAGAAGAGTCCTTCCACGTACACTGCTCCAGGTATGGTACACGATGTGTGACATGTGACTGACTGAGATGTAGCAGACAAAACACAGAAAAATAAAGAGAGAACAGACGTGAACCTCAACACCCCCCCTTGCTGCAGACCTGAAGGAACAGAAAAAGAAAAAAAATATGAGATCATGGTGAAAAGAAAAGAAAGAAAAGAAAAAATTAGAGTGGTCAAGGAACAATGCCAAAGAGAGTTCGATGTTTTTCCAAGAGAACACGAGGCAGGGGTTTGGTGAGCATGTCGGCGAGCATGTCCTTTGTTGAAACATGAAGGAGAGAGACGGTTTCCTGTTGGACACATTCCCGGATGAAGTGGTAGCGAGCATCAATGTGCTTTGTTCGGGAGTGGTGTTCAGGATTTTTGGCAAGGGCTTCGGCACCCTCATTGTCGACGTGAAGGGGAATTGAAGTTTGAGGGCGGAGATGTAGTTCGGTGAGAATGTTGCGCAGCCATAGGCCTTCCTTGCAGGAGTCGGACAGTGCCTTATATTCGGCCTCTGTGCTTGAGAGAGAGACTGTTGCTTGTTTGCGTGACTTCCATGAGACAGCACCATCTCCAATGCGAAACGTGTAAGCTGAGGTTGAACGTCGGTCATCGCAATCTTCCGCCCAGTCTGAATCAGAGTACCCGGAGAGTTCCAGTTTGCCACCTAGTCTAAGTTTAAGGTCTTTTGATGACACCAGATAGTTTAGTACTCTCAGAGCAGCTCGATAGTGAAACTCTGACGGATCACGAAGGTGTTGAGAAAGGCGATTCACTGCAAAGGATATATCTGGACGCGTGCATTGAGACACCCAGAGTAGGGATCCGATTATTTGATTGTACGGGCCTGAAGATGCAGGATCGTTAGGAGATCGACGACCGAGGGACTTGAATGAGAGATCAGTTGGAGTTGACACTGGAGTATGTTTACCCCCTAGAAAGCAACTGCAGAGATCGTCAATGTAGTGAGATTGATTGAGAAACACGTGACGCGTAGACTCATCCCGTGTGATTCGTAGAGATAAGAAATGATGAAGCTCCTCGTCGGCTCCAATTTGGAACTTGCCACCGAGAGATTTAATGAGTTGATCTACAAAATTCGGTTCACCGACAATAGCAAGATCATCAACGTGTGTGGTGAGTGCACCAACTAAACAGTCGTTTTGAAGCTTGAAGTATAGCGTCGGATCGTATTTTGAAACGACTAGACCTAGATCGAGAAGGGCTTGATGTAATTTGGCGTTCCATTGACGAGGGGATTGTTTTAATCCATAGAGAGACCTATCTAGCTGACATACCCAATCGGGGTGAGTGGAGTCCTCAAAACCAGGTGGTTGTTCCATGTAGATAACATGATCCAAATCCCCGTTGAGGAAGGCTGTTTTGAAATCTACTTGACGACCTTTCCAGTTCTTGGAGGCGAGCAGACTGAGGACTAGACGGAGAGATTCGAGTCGAAGAGTAGGAGAAAAGACTTCACCGTAGTCCAGCCCTTGAACCTGAGAGTATCCCATGGCTACCAGACGAGCCTTGAGCTTTTGGATGGAGTGGTCCGGGCGTCGTTTGACCTTGAAGATCCATTTGGACTTGATGATTTTTCTTTTGAGAGGACGAGGTACGAGTTTCCACGTGTGCATGCCAATGAGAGAGGCAAATTCTTCTTCTGCCGCTTTCAGCCAGCGAAGTTTGTTTGGTGATTTGAGTAGTTGGCGCCACATCTTCGGGGTGTCAACTTCCTCAGACGCCATGGCACTCTTTGACCATTGTCCATAGCGCTCAGGTGCCTTCCTTGTCCTGCCCGATCT
>SMGU01010138.1:0-22186 GCA_004348175.1 Puccinia novopanici
TGCTACTGATTTATGTCCTACATGAACTGTGCTAATGGATTTGTTTGAACATGTTTGCCACAGCTTCAGCCAGTGGCAGTTGTTCTCCACACTCAAAAGCTCACTCAAAAGCTCATTATTGTGTCAAAAAACCTTCAAATTTTGGATTTTCTCTGGTGCAAATCCCAGAGTCTAGTACACCCCCTTTGGGTACGAGCTTAACACCAGTCCCACCCTGCTGGGTTGCGCCGCAAGTGGCCAAGTTCCCGTGTCGCAAAATGTGTGACTGAGAACTCGTGTTGCGCATTGTGCCAGCCGGTTTCTTTCTTTCAAGGTCATCCCAAACTTTGAAATTGAACTACCACGCATCAGGAATTGCCATTTTACTTCCGTAGCTATTAGGAATTAAGGTATCTCACCCTATTTTATTACTCCTCCTACTCGGTGTCCCTTCAGCGGGAAAATTCAATACCAATTTGGTTCTTACTGTGCTTTTCTCATCACCGGTGGTATGCTGGCAACTGCCGGTACCAAGTTGCAAACATCCGATCCTAGGTGTCTGTTCCTACATGATTTTTCGTTACCCAGTGGTTAGGATCTTTCTTCGCGCTGCAACGCCAACTAGAACAACCAGTGTTACGCGAGATTGATCTGACTCCATTGGCTCATTACTAGGGATTACAGCCTATTTACTTAGGACGGCGCGACTTGCGAACGATTATAGAGAGAGCTATATCGTCATGTTATCTGGTTGGGATCTCCATTTACCGGCCAGCATTGTTGTCCCCCTTACATGGGAATGCTGGCAGAAAGTCGTTGTTAAATTAGCTCGCCATTAACCAACCAACTGCCTGGAGTCTTCATAAACTCTGAGGGTCATGATGGTCATTTCTTGAGAAAGAAGGGGCATGAAGAAGACGCATTAAAGAAAAAAAAAAAGAAGAGATGGCCTGGCCAGGAGTTAAGCATACATCGTGCCCGGTATTTACCATTGACGACGCGCTAGAGCATTTTGGTGATACCAGTACATGAATATCTTCTTCCTGATCCACAAAGGGATCCGATTCAAGTATTCAAAGGGGCAGATAGATCCACTCACCTTCGCAACTCGCTGGCATCATGATTAAAGGGGGGAAAGATTCACTCATCCTGAATGCCGGCAACGCATATTTTGACTCCATCAAGAACCACACTTCATCCACCCCAAGATTATTCTTGGTTACTATAAATCCATTATTTGGTTTCTTGTTGCAAAGATGATCGACAACTTTACACCAGTTATCAAGCTCCACCACGACAAGGAGAACGAGGCCGACGACAACGAAAAGCGTCGGGAATGTCGCGGTTGCAAGAAGAAGAAAGCAATTAGAGAGTTTTACCGGGGTCAATGGACAAGCGATCCCGAGCGGGGGACGTACCGCCGCACCTGCCGCGTGTGCCGAGGCTTGCTCCTGCGCCAGCCCCCTGTCGTTCAGGCGACAACAGCGGAGCTCGCATTGTCTGAGGAGAAAGACGGCTCGGCGCTCCTCGGCACCCTTAGCCGTCAGGTCTTCCGCGACCTCACAAACGATCCTTCGCGGCTCATCAGGGAGCGGATCTTTGAGAACCTCCGGTTCAGCTCTCTCTACGAGTACCATTGCGTCCAGCAATTTCCCTGCCCGCGTGAGCTCTCCTGCTTTTAATAAGTTGCAGTTTTTGTCCTTCTTTTCTTCTATGCAAACCAATCCCCATCAATAAAATATCATCAAATCACTTGCTCATTCGCTTCTGACCTTTGCCGTACAGACGATAGTGAAATTCTTGAGGCAGATCGACCGGCGCAAAAGGAAGACAACCCCAAGCACGACCTGCGGAATGAAAGGGAGGAACCGCCATGGCCCGAGCGACCGGCCTCATCGCATATCAACGGCTTGCCCACAAGTGGTGCACAACTTGGCGCCAGCGGCATGACCGGGAAACGGGAAAATCTCCTCAAATTCGAACAGCTGTCCGTGAAGCTGCGCTCGTCCACTTCCACCCTCGCCCCCCTGCAAGCCCCACCGGACTCTCAACGCCCCGGAAGCGATCCACGAGGCCTAGCTGCATCAGAGTCCTCCCCTCAGATCCCTCGGCGCTTACGCGTGAGGAGCGTCCCTTGAATTAGCTTTCCGTGTAGTATCAGCCTTCCATCACCACCAACTAGTGCTTAGGTCTCTCTCATTGCGATAATGCTCAATTTTTCCTAATGTAAAGAGATCGTAGCTTTCATCATACCTCACCCTAGCGGTGTCTTCAACGAAGTTAGGGAGCTTACTGATGATGATAACAAAATAACTCAAACACGTGTCTCGTGCCACGTTCTTCTTTTGTCTTGTCATTTGTTCTCATTGCGCCTTGAGGGAATATTGAGAGAAATTTTCTACAATTAACAATATTAAGAGTCAGTTTGTGTATACCCCGCAGTTTCTGCACTGGTAGTGGTATCTGTCAACCATAAAGACTGCCTGTTCAAAAGGGTTCAAATGTAAATAAAACATCTTGCTTGTGTTCCTTTTTCTCTGAATAGTGGGTTTTCTCATGAAAAGCAACATTAGTAAAATATATTCCCTCAATACATAAGACTTCCTTAATTTGTCTACCCATGTATGCTGCATTGGGGTGGTGCAGTTGTGTTTTGATCCCGAATTTTCAAGAATGAAGTTAAAGTGAATTTTCAACTTTAATTACCAACTCTATAATGCCAATTTGAAGTTCTCCAAACTTGGGAAGCTGGCATGAGGGGAGAATTTCCAGCAACTGCCTGTTGGGTGTAATTGCAGATCTCATTCCATAGGTTTGGTTTGAAGTGTGTTCAATGTTGGTTGCATCTAACCCATGTTTCTGAATAGAAAATAAGCTGAATCAATCCCAAATTACTGCATGTATATTGTGTATGATGCATGTGACATAGTGGAGACAGACCATCTAAGAGAGATGCAGATGCTAATCAATTGGGTTAGTGTTTAGTGAGGAAGAACATGTGGAACCTTGCTCATATCATTCTTTTTGGGTTTGCACTTGTACCTAATCCTCACATAACTTGCATTCCTTTTATCTTCTTCCTCACTCATCTTTGTTGTCTCTCTTCTGCATCACCTCAATAGGTGAATAGTTTGTCCCTTTCTTTCAGTCCTTGCCCTCCTGCTCACTGCAGTCCTCTGGCGTTTCTCAGGCAACTAGTTTGTACCTTCTTTCAGTCCTTGCACCCATCTCTTGCTCACTGCAGTCCCTGGCCTTTATCAATCCATCAACAACATGTGCTGAACTCTTGTCCATGTCTTGCTGAAGTTGGCTATCACTGAGCTGGTCCTAACCTTCTCCTGAGTAGTATATCCACATGTTTCTCAATGGGTCTTTCATTCTTCTGCAAGCCACTTGGATCCCATATCTTGTGTCCATGGTTTGTCAGATCATTCACTGTGGGACTGCATACACATTCAAGATGCACACTATCAGTCTGGAAAGAACTATCAAAAAAAAAGAGAGAGATGTTAACACAAAGAAACAGGTTGGATACAAAAAGAGAGGGAAAAATATCAGAGAAGATAAAGCTAAAAAACAATGAAGACAACAATAAGATGGTGTACACCAAATTGACCATGAATAAACAACAACAGCAACATGGTGCTCTTCTTGAGATCTTGTGGTTCAAATGAGAAGAAGAGGAAACCAGAGAGATAGTTTCAAAAAAAAAAAGGAACATCATTCAGTAATTCTAAAAAACATACGCTTAAGAAATGCAAAAATGAATTGGTAAGGCCATAAGAGGCAAGTCAATGCGTCAGAAGAAGGAGAGAGATACGGAGAAGTAAGGTCAGGAAAGGGACAAGCCGAGTTTCTGGAGATGACTATGGATATTCAACGTGTTGAGAGAATAGATGGATTGTGAGGCCCACAAAGGCCCGAAAACGAGGAGGACGGATCATAGATACTAAAGAAGAGGGCATAGCCAGACAAGGCGATGAATCAAGCTGATTAAAATCGGGTTCACCAGGGTTTTTTTTTTAGGAAAAAAGATAAAGCAGAAAAGAGCTTACAGGCACAGAGCTGAAATCCATTTGTGGGAACTCATCCTCATCACCAGGTGTTTCATCATCCGGATTCTCACGCTTATCGGTAGATTGATCGTAGCTGGAATGGCTGGAGTGAGTTGACCGGCCTTGATAGCGACTCTTCCTCAAGCTTTCGAGCAAGCTAGCTTCTTCGACGCTCCCGGGTAAAGAGCCGGGCATGGAGTCACTGCGCAAACGAGCTGGTACCTGCATTCGCTCATCATCATCTGAACCACTCCCAAGGGCATTGTCATTGACATCCTCCGCTTGCTCAGTTAGGCTCTCCTGGTTCTTAAGAGAGCTGGCTGGAATGCCGGTCAGTTTGCTGGACGAGCCGGTCAGGAAGCTAGCCCTTGAGGATCCTGCGCCGCTCGTAGAGGTCGTCGAGGAGCCAGTTAAATCCACTTTGAACTCTTGCGTCCCAAGCTGAGGCTGCTTAGCCTGAATGTCAAGCGGCTCGTAGGCACCGATGTTTCTCCACTGCGCGCACTCAGTGTCGGGCTGACGGGCATCAGATTGCCATTCTGAGGAGAGAGGAGCTCGTCCAAGTCGACTCCTATAATCGATAGTGCATCGTAATCCGTCGCGACCGATCGCCAGTAGTTGAAGTCTGAGTATTCAGGAGTCGCCGGATTTCGATTGACCGGCGGGAACATTTGATCGACCAGATCGGTCATGTGGATATACGATGACTTATAGCCCGTCAGCTCCAACAGCTCCATCTTGACTTCCCCGTTCGAGTCAATAGTAAAAATCCTCGACGATGGAACATCAACTGCGCGATAAGAGAGTGCATCTGTTATTCGATTCCAAAGCCGGCGTAAAATGGACTTCGGCTTTGTCCAAACAACCTCTTGATATCACGTAGACATGCCATCTTGAAGACTTCAGGCTTTCGCATAATTACCTCTCTAGGAGTAGGACAGAAGTGACAGGAGTAAAATCAGTGTGGCTGCTGACTATGTTGAATCGAGAGGGAACAATCATGTTAAGATAACAGACCGATGCAGACTTGTCATGAGGCGATCAGGGCTCATGATTACTGGACCCTCCGGTAAGACAACCCCATCTGATTGATACCTTTCAGATATTCTCGGGTGGTATTAGCCTGTCCTATTGCCTAGAGGTGAGATACATCAGTTTATATCCATTCCTGGCAATGTCGGTATAAAGTTTTGCCACTCCAGCATGCGTCCAGTCCCGGCCGATCATGTTGAAAACGTGCCCGAGTGCATCAGATTTGGTGATCGTCCCATCAATATCTGAAATGCAAATTTTGTAATCTGCTTCCCAGAGGAAAATTCGCGAGGTGCAGACCGCATAGCCAGAGTAAGAGGATCGGACGGAAAACGAGACCTGATTAATTCCCTTCTTGAGCCGAAGTTGTTTCTGGGAGTGTAGAATGACATTGTGTCAGCGTCGCAAACAAAGAAAATCCCTCTTGATAAGACGAGTGGAAGGGGAAATGTAGCCAGGGAACTAATGGTTGATAAAGAAATGGAAAAGCCTTATTAAGTGCTACAGCTCACAAGTTGATCAGACGTTAGTCTTAAAGTTTTTGCGTACGTTTTGTGGGTGGTAGTGGTCAATCCACTGGATTGGTTTTCATTTATTGAAGCATCATTCGGGGTATTATCGGGCATTCGAGTGGAACTGCTAGGCTTTTGCTAGTAGAGATTACCATGAGTGTTGTATCAAAATGGCCTACAGCATGTCGTAACTTACGACTGACTCGTCTCCCGTTGGACCAGTCTTCTCATCCGAGACGTATTCACCGTAGGTGGTTCCTGAAAGGGACCGGGGGGAGTCGGGCGGTGAGGTCGCCGGCGAGAGTTTGATGTTGGCTGCTTCGCCTGTACCCGGGGACCCAGCTGGTTTATCTTGACTCCATGCATCCGCCGAAGTTGCTGACGATAGTCTTTGGTGGTTAGGACCAGTGGCAGTAAGGCGATCTGTCTTGTACCACCACCTAGTCCATGGTCTTGTATAGTTGGTTGAAGGTTGAGGCGACGAGCTATCGGTGTTGACCGAATCAACCGATTCTATTCGATTAGATGCATGTATTTCTGATTTTGAGTCATTGTGAAAACCTGTGGAATTTCCATTTGTAGCAGTATCGCTCCGTGAGACACTGCGGACGACTTTGCTGAGCTGGGATTGACTTAGATTGATGATTGATTTCCGGCAGATACCAAGCGAAGTCAATGCTGTACTGGCGTTTTCCCATGTCAAGGTAAATTTCTCGTTGTATCTCACTATGAAGTTCGTTTCATCATCAAGTAAGTCTTTTCTCAGAGCACCTTCAACGGCAGGTTCAGACTTGAGACCGAAAAAATCTTCAAATGTCAAGCGGTTCTCTTTGAACTTTTGGTGATTATAATGTCTGGATCCACGACGCTGACCGGATAAACCAGTCGAGTTGTGATCATCATGAGAAATCGTGAATAAAGAAATTTCAAATACGTGCCATGTTCCATTTGATTGAATTTTGAACCGATCAAAGCCTCTAAATCCGTTCTTGTCTTCGACGTATTCAACTATGATTAATCCTTCGCAGTCATTTTCAGTATTGGAAGTCGGCTCCCCAGACTCTTGCTGGTTTTCTACAACATGAACAATCACATTCTCATTTGTTTCGAGCTGAGGGTGGGACCCAGAAGCTCCAAAGTAGCACCGATTGATGCTCTCTGAGCATCGCAGGAGGGCGGTTGTGAACTCCATGACCAGATTTCCTGAAGGTCTATTATAGATTCTTCAGAGAAGTTCTGTCTGCCATCTGTGCCGGATGGATTAAAATCATCGTCCTGAGCGGATGGATTCAAGGTTGGGTCACTGGCATTTCTGTCTCCATCGTGGGGTGCTTCGTGTGTCATTTTGTAGCCGTCCATGTCTAGCATGAGATCAGTCGCTGAGAGGCTTGAAGTAGTGAGCGGTGCCAAATCTTCGGGCCTATCAGTGAGAGGTGCCGACAAGCTGGTGATTGAATTTGACCGTCTAAGCTTCAAAGATTGTCTGGCTTTCCCGCTGATCCGGAATCGCCTTGAGGTTCTGAAGATTCTCCCTCCAGGTCATGTTTTAAAGAGGTTGCCAGCTCGCCTGTCTGAAGCCAAGAATTTCCATCTGAAGTCAAACCCGGCCGGTCAGATGGTTTTGTCTCGCGAGATTCCGCTTCTCCAGTCGTGTCATCAGTTAAAGGTTGGGGTGAACTTGAGCTCTGCTGAGTGTCAATTTCCGTAGAAGGGGGATCGGATTGACCCTTTCGAGGGGTGTCTTTGTTTGAATTCCTTTTAGCTTGGTTTGATTTCAATTGCGGTTCGCCCAAATCAGCAAAATCTGGGATTGTCTCTAACCCTTGATGGTTAGGCGAATCATGGGCACTACTCGAAGGTGCGTGGGCAGATTTCAGTACGGGTGAGACTAATGGTGAAGTCTGGAGATCATCAGGAAGATCTTCAACGTCCGTCTCAAAAACAAAGAACGCTTCGCCAGTGTCGCCAATCTTCATGCTAAATGGTGCTGGCTCGCCATTGATAAGAATCCTGACCTACTCAGACAAAGTTTGATTTGAGTTTGGCTACAATACAGAGGAAATGGCTGGTAACATTGAAGTTGGCTGACCTTCCGCTCAACTGGCCTGAGGACGCTGAGCTTTCCAAATCGGACATGCCACGGACTACAAGCTAGGTCTATGAGGTCATCGGGCGATGAATCTTCTTTGAGCTCCTGCTTCTCCTGCGGTGGTTGGCGTCTATTTTCGACGACTATCACGTCAATAGCGCCAGATAGTGTTGCTGGATTGATTTCTTTGTAATATTGGCCTACTGAACTGATTGCTCGACCAATCCACGACATTTTACGTTTCCGAGTCGGTTTGGGATAGTAGCTGCCTGCTGGCAAAATGTAAACAGATGTTATTAATGAATCAAAGAAACCATATTAGCGCTCATGCTGGATAGACGATCCATTCACCTCCTGGTTATGTCTTGAGAGAAAAGCTAATCGGAAGGTTTGCGATGAAATCGGCCCAAGTCAAGTGGAAATGGCGAAGGTCGACAGACTCCAACCCAGCCCGACGAAACAGGCCAATACCAAGTTTGGGGTAGCATGCACAGCACACGCCTAGATTACGTAATGATCTCAGCTGGTCTGCCAGTCAAAAAAAAAAAAAATGTATGGTGACACAACTCCTCGATAATAATCGCTTAAAGGTTTTTTTTGCTGGCTGAAAAGAAAGCTGGAGTAAGTTAAGGTCCCTGAAAGTGTGTTGCTCAGTTCTACATCATGAAGTCATTGTTGTTACAGGATTATGTTCTTATTCTTCATCACATATTTTCTATGTTTTTATCACATTTCCATACTTTTATTATGTTTTTCCTTTCTCACCAACCCAAATAATACATATTTGTAAATACTCTAAATAGCTTTGAATTCATGAAATATATTTTGACTTTGGGGAGTTTTCCTATTTCTCAATTCTTCATCTTCAGTTGTTTTGGGTGGAAAATGAGCAGGAAATTGAACATGGGCAGTAGAATACTAGGAATACTTCTCCATGTTTTCATAAAATCCCAGAGCTATATCACCAGGGGACCATTCTTGGCACCTGCATAGCAAGTGCCATAAAAAGTACAAAGGGTCCCTTTGTACTTTTTATGGCACTTGCTATGCAGGTTCCAAGAATGGTCTCCTGGTGCATGTAGAAATGGAAATTTACCTATAGGCACATAAACTTGGAAATCAGCCTAGCTAATTCTAAAATTTACCCATACATTCTGCAACCAATTACTCCCAAATATTTGAGCCACACTGAAAAATATCCTTGTATATATCTAATCCAGCACTTCTACACAATTCAGGAGGCCTCCTTCTCCCTGAAAACATGGTTTAAAAACTGAACCTCCAGCACCCTGATGGCAGCCTCCAGCCTCAAGTGCATAGCAGTGTTGGAGCCAGAAAAAAAAATGAACTTTATTACTAAGTATTTAAGACAAGTACAATAGCCACCAAAATGTCCAAATCCACCTAATGAATTTTTTAGGCTGGTTAAGTGACACCTGTCTTTTAGTCAAGCAACCTCCAAATATATGTTGCTCAACACTATGGGCTGAATTTTAAGTTCAGCCATGCCTTCCTTGACTCAGACCCCAATTTTTCACCACCAACTAGCATGGACACATGACAAACAGACAACACCACAGCACACCTCACACCCATGCTACAATACAATACACACACAAAAGAAAGACCACAAACTCTTTACAGACCAAGCAGGAGACAATTCACCTAGAACTCCTGCAACTGACACAAGAAAATCACCAAAAAAAAAATAATGAAAGAAGCTCAAAATCAACAAAAAAAAAAACAGCTCTGGAAATGAAGATGATGAGGCTGGAAAGGAAAATTAAATGGAAATTGGAAAGGAAAAAAAATGAAATGAACAGAGCATGTGGCTTCATCATCTTGATGTTTCATCTTTGGGTTAATAGGAAGAATCCACCAAGCCAAAAGTGATGGGAAGATATGTCAGGTGAAATGAAGTAACACAGGTCTTCCCAATCAATTTATAATAAGTTGTTGAGGGTGGAGTATATTATACTAAGATAATAATAAGGGCAAAGGCCAGTAATCCTAATTATAAGAGAGGGAAATGCCTTTTGTAGCTTATAGCTTACCTATACTAAATAATAACTGAGGAGGAATGGTCCAAATAGGGGGAAGAGGCACTCTTTAAATATTGTGAGGCCCTCCCTTGGTCCACTAGATTATCTGCTCTATTCAGGGCCTTGAAGCGGCCACAGGGAGCTAATTTCAACCATGCCAAGGCTATTGGGTAAATCCTCCCTTTGGTATTTCAGAAGATACCATTTTCCATGCCATATTTTCATGGTTATCATGTAGGCTGTGTAAACAGTATTTCAGAATGGCTTTTCACAGGTCTGGAAGTGAACTGGATGCCAAGTTAAATGATCATTCCATGTGATTAATCTCTATTTCTTTTCATACATTTTGTGAAAATAACAGAATTAAGCTCAAACATGTGAATCTTGGATTTTCATAATTTTAATTTTAATTCTAAATGCATAAATGGTTGAATACTCTTTTTCTATGAATATCAAAAAATAAATATCAATATATTGAAAGTCCATAATTGTGTGATGTGTTTGAGTGGGAATTGAACTCATCTCATATGTGAGTCAATGATAATTCCAAAAGGCCAAGTCTTAACAACTATACTATCTGGCAATTGTATGATGGGGAACAATAATTTAAAAATATATATTAATTTTGCTGCTCACAAAAATTAATTTATAATATTAATTTCTTAGTGGCTGACAAGTTTAGTCATACACCTGTTAGTATAGAGTAATTTTTACTTTTATTTACTCTCAGCACAGTGATATTACTTGGCATATCCATTGGATTCCCCAATTTTCATACACATAGCTGACAGTGCTTCTGGGTGTGTGCATGGGGAGTGTGGTGTTAGAAGGAGTTGGGGGACTTAAAAAAGGGAATGCAAGTAGGATGGGGAGGCTGAGTTATCAGGGGATCTTGGGGATGAAAAGATATAGTCTGTCAGCCTTAGAGATACTCCAGAGTATCCAAAAGCCTGCATATCTGTAATAATAGTGTTTTATCTCATTTAATATTGATAAAGCCTTGAATATTATTTTAGAAATGGATTTCTCATGTAATTTTACCTAGGGTCACCCACTGGGCCTACCCCAAAATTCCTACTCCTTCTGGTACTTTGTCACAACTCAAAGTACCATAAGAAGTACTAAGACTAATCATTGCTGTGGACTGTGTAGTAAATAGGTACATAACTTAGTCAAATATAATATGTACATAAAAATATGTAATATGTACAAAATAATGTAATATGTACATAAAAGTAATGTAATATGTACATAAAAATAATGTAATATGTACATAAAAATAATGTAATATGTACATAAATAAGAAATGAATACAGTTCAAATCTTATTTAAACAATGAGAGAGGAGATTTAGACGGATTTCAATTATAATACCATCCCAATTGTATACAAGTAGATTGTAGTACAATTTCAATAGTAATATAATTGAGATTAGAGCAACCTGAGAAAGTTCCACATGAAAAGTCTGTGAGAACTTATTCCAATTAATTTCATGCTATTCAATTAGTTGACACATGATGTTATTGGTTATAACAATGCATCATGATGCCATGGGGACATAGAATGAATTGAAGCACTCAAATGAACTATGATGGTGCAAGATGACACCATTATGGCATCATTTGATGTGAGAATGGTGCAAGACACCTTAATTCCTTCCTGTAGCTTCCTGGGAGACTTTTAGAATATAAAAGGTGGCCTTCTTTGGCCTTGAGATGGACTCTCAGTGATTCACCCTAGCATACAATAGTAAGTGCTGTGAATTCCCTCCTCCTACTTTTACAGTAGTCTTTCCATCTCCCCATCACCCTACCTTTTTAACACTGGAACTTTAGTCTGTCTTATTAAAATCCCCATTTAAAAGCTTTCTTTTGATCCTTAAAAGTAGTTTCTGCAAGACCACCACCTCTGACAAGTAGCCAATCAGTTCAAGTGCTTGCCAGCTACTCTTAAAAACTCTGTTGTTACCTTGATATAAGCACAGCTCCAATCTAGCAGTCACCTCTGTCTCCTTCACTTTTATATCAAGTAAGTTGATCTTAAAGAGGTATCACCTACCTTAAGCCATCCTTGATTGGGCCACAAGGGAAAATTAGTTTAACTAGAGTAGAAATACACTAGGCAGATTGAGAGTAATCTCTTCTTTTGATAATTTCAGCACAGTGCTAGTACTAGGCATATCCATTGGATTCCCTAGTTTCATACACATAGCTGACATAGTCTGGGAGGGGTGGTATAGCAAGACTGAGCTGTCTGCTGTGGCACCACTAAAATATACCATGAAAGGTTTCCCTCAAGTGTCTCTAATGCTGTTGCCCAGGCTAACCTTGGTAATGCTGAACCTGACAATTAAGTAGATGGGTTGGATGATGGTGGAGAACTTATGGACCAAAATTAAATCATTATTGATATAGAAAATCTTTATGAAGAGGAGGTAGAAATGGACAACAATGCTGGTGAAGGGATGTTTGTGAAGCCCACTCTTGTGGAATTCACAGGGATATCATGTCTTATGTAATCTTTGTCTGACTGACGTATTTAGTCTCAGTTCCTCCCTCCCTCTCCTAGCTCAGTAAGTTCTTCCCTCTCTGATGATGGGTAGGCCTTCCATTAACTCTTTCCTATTTTACTTTTTTACTTCTTTCTAGTTGTACTTACAAGAGTTCTTCCCTCTCTGGTGCTAGAAATCCATCCCACTGTTGGTCCTATAAGCTCCCCCCCACCTTGTATTGATCCCTCTGGAAGAAAAAATGAAGATTGAAAAGCAGACTCTTACACTTTTGACTTGAAAAATTGGCTTCTCAACTTTACTTTTTCTGTCTCTTACACTTTTTTTGGCTTGGCTCTCCATCCTTGTTGTCTCCACAATGAAATTATCTTTTGTTTCAAACTTGTGTTGTATGTCTTGCTCCAATAAATTTTAAACTCTTACTGCTTGTGTCGAAATGGATGTTGATTGAGATATCAACATTTTTGGAATTGACGCAGGGAATTTTTTTCATTCAAAATTTGTTGGGATTGGGAGAGGGCCGGCTGAGCTCTTCCTTGGAGGGGCCAAATGGGTAGTGTAGAGAAACTTTTCTACAAGGAAGAGCACTCCAATTGGAGATGGAAAGGGAGAAGAAATGGTTGAAAAGATGTTTGAAAATCTGAGAAGAACAGTGCCGTATGCAGTTCAACTAAAAAAATCTGTCAGCTGGCTACTATTACAAAGCCAACTAACAAATTAAAAATAAAACATATAAAAATTCAAGGATAAAGTAAGAATAAATATAAGAATAAAGTAAGAATAAATCTAAGAATAAATTAAAAGAAAAATATTAATAAAACATTTTACTTTTTTTTGTTTTTCATCATGTTACTTGTTTTATTTTTCCATCATTTTCCCAATAAATCACCCTGAAAGGTACCAGAGTATGTCTGAAATAATGGATTGAAAACATTAATAAATTTAAAAATAAATTTAAAAACCATACAAATAACCTGTAAATGGGTTGAAAACAATCTCATGTATGTTTTCTGAGGTTTACAGGACCTCCCAAAGCCCCAAGGCTCTAATTGCCACTTGGATGGACTCAATGACGCTTAACAGACCAGTACACCTAGTACAATGCCCCAGAGAGTTAGGAGGAATTCCAAACGACTCAGAGGACCCACTGGGAACATGTAACTCGCTGAAATAGCCAGGGTACACTAGGAGTAGTGTAGAAACCTGGTCAGGCCAATTGAAATGAATTGGGCCATGGCAACGCCAGAAAAGGCCAAGCCAGGCCCAAATCATGAAGAAAAAGATGGTTAAACATGTGTAACTAGTCTAGAGAGATGTAAAAAAAGGTTTTAAAAGCTGGGCTTAGCCCAATAGACCAGGCCCTGGCTAGGCAGTAGCAATACTTGGCCCAACCTGGCTAAATACAACAAAGCCAGGCTACTACAACCCAACCAGGCTAACCAGGCAACAAAACACTATTTTTTATGAAGCAAGGTGACCACAGGGGACCCAGAAATGATATTTAAGAGGGCCCTCCTCCCCCATATTTTAGATCCCAGCCTCAGACATTATACCACAGAAATCACTACAATCCAGTTCCTCCTGATGACAACCAGCCAGCAACTCAATTGTCTTCATTTCAACTCGTCTGGATCTCACCAACAAACACTTTAAACTCCCTGGAGCCTTTGGAGAAGTCCTTTTGCTAGTGAGTAATAACACTTCTCTGAAATCTCCACATTTCTCTATTTTACTGGGAACAAAACCACCCTGTTTCAACAGGCCCCAGTTTTTTTGTGCAAAGGTACATAAGTCCTCTGCACTCGTGGAAAGACACCTTTTAGAGGGATCCAAACCACCCCTGCTTGCAGGCCCCTCTGGAAATTTAATAATAAGATAATTTTGTCTTATTATCATTTTTTCTTTTTTTTATCAACCCAATAAAATTGGATAACCCCAATTAAAAACCACTTTATCACGCTTAAAACTGCCCAAAATAAATACTATTTTCTAATTTTAAGCTATCTTGCACCTCCTGTAGCTAGAAGGAATATTCCTTGGCATCAGGCAGGCTGACAAAATCTGTGTAAGAAAAAAAAGTTGGATCCATGTAAGGGTAAGAAAAAAATTTGGATCCATGTAAGGGTCTAGTATTCTCATGGAAGAGTCTAGTATTTAGGAGATGGAGGGAAGGGAGGGTGGATGAGATGTGTATACATTTTGGGTTCATTTGTGGGGGAAATGTGATTTTTGGGCAGTCTGGCAAACCCAGCAGTTAACCCATTTTTTTGCCCAGTACAGGCTTTGTAATGCACATTATTTTGTGTGCTTCCTTGAACACATCTTACTGAGGGTTTTGTAGGGTTACAAAGGTGTGGCTGAATTATACTGCAAGATGAGTGCTCAATATATTGGTTGCCGCTATGTTAATTTCATTTTGCACATTAAGTACATGTAGCTGCAGGCTTGAGCTATCTACAACTCCATAGGACAATCTGTAGTCAGAGGTGAGCTCACTAGAAGCTACAGATTGGCTTAGCATCCAGTTGAGAGAGCATCAAGTTGAGAGAGCATCAAGATATCATCCAAGTTTTGACTTGGCAAAGCAGCAGCAGAAGGAAATAAATTATACAAGTCCTTCACATGGCTCTCCTTGTGAGAAGTTGGGACTGAGAAGAATCAGGTATTTTCCAAGGTTGGCCTGCTCCAGGGACTGAGTGGTGTAGTGGTGGAAAATCTGTGTCTCTCAGAAGGAAGGGGATCTCATGGTAAGGACAACTTAGGGAAACCATATTGGTGGCTATTTATGCAAGCTAAGGACTTTAGCCCTGGGATTCAAACTTACCGGAGAGAGCTAATCCAAGGCTTAATTGACTCAGAGCTAGATTTTGGATAAGCAGTGCTATATTAGTATATATAGCAAGGGTTGGCTCAATGGCTAGCTAAAAGCTAACCAGTTCTCACACTTCAAATTGGTGTTTACCCACCACACAACATACTTCTACTCCAAACAACACTGCACAAAGCCAAACCAATATGACTGAACAGGGTTGATACTCTAGCTTAGCACTAGCCACAAGTTAACCCTTGCATGGTCCTAGCTCAAACAATAATGATGCTCTTAGGAAGTCCATCTTGTTTTTGGCTACATTCCTTAAAACCATAATCTTGGCAGATGGTGACAAAATTACACAAGATTCTCATCTTGTGGGTGTGCATTAAAACATCCAAAATTAGTAAGATGTTTCTCATCTGCAAATCTTTCATAAAGACAAATTCATTACACTGAGAAATAATAAAAAGCAGTTAACAAGGAAAGTATGAGAACAAGTGCAGCTGTGTATCACAAGGGAGGAAGCAGTACTGGCATAGAGATGAGATGAACAGTGAGATTGTCCTGAAACACAAAAAAACAATGATCAGCCATCAACATGCGCATCAATTGCCATCCAATCCTGACAAAAACTCAAGCACCAAACTGCTGGTTGGTTGAGGATCAGAGGAGGCCGATTCAAGAGGGAGTTTATTGTGCAGCTTGTTGCTGGAGGACTTGAAAAAAAAGTGATACTTGCAAGTGGAAATCTGAATTTTGCCTGTGTGATCAAGTGAAATATTTTGGTGACTAATGAGCTAGAGGTGATCCAATCTTTCCTGATTTGTTCTGGAGTTTCACTTCATCATTAATTTCATTCTCACATGACCATGGTATGTAGCTAGTTCACACTATCTAAGATGAGCCTCATTGTGGATGTTTCAACACTCAATCTTGTGGTGGTAGCTTTCGATTTCTGGTTTTTTCGCCTGTTGGTCTCTCTCGTTATCCGTCAATATATAGCTGAGCGGATCACGTGGTGTCATCGTCTGTTCCAGGCACTGTAGCTCAGTTGGTAGAGCACATGCTTAACACCCTTCCAGGGCAGTGCGCATGTTGTCGTCGGTTCGAGCCCGGCCAGAGTCATTCCTTTTGACTCATTCTGATGCCTGATTTAGATGACCGACCGATCGACCTTCGGTAATCCACACCTCAAAGTCATCATCACCTATAAATGTATTTATTAAGTGACACATTATATTTTATTCCAGGAGGAGGAAAGGAGGAGAAGACAGCGCAGGACTCCCGAGACGACCCGAGATATGAGAATGATGGGAGCTGGAAGGAGAGAGAGAGAGAAGGGCGGCTCCGCGGGCCGAGCGGGGCGCCAAGAGCAGCGGCTGAGCAGGGCTGACCAGCATGCAGGGGCCACGCGTGGAAGAGACACGACGGGGTTCATGGGTGTGCAAGTATAGACGGGACCGGCGAGACATCCAAGCGCCGTGCAGGCCAGACGACAATCTCCCATCGCCGTGACACTCTTTTCAAAAAAAGGACGCGAGGAGAGGACGGCCGAGTCTACCCGCCGACACCAGAGAGAACCAGGGAGAAGAAGCAGCACCAAAGCATGGCCGAGAGCGAGAGAGAGAAGGGGCGGACCAAAGCGGAATCTAAGACGGCACAGGAAGCCGCCTGCACGCGCCTCCCTGGTCATCGCAGAGGCATATGCGCCACCCCGGCATGCCGAGGACATAGGAGACGAGACAGCCCGGTTAGATTGGTCGACGCGGCGACCATTACCTTCATACCACTACGCCCGCCCAAGGCCTCTCATCCATAAAAGAAAGCGGCAGATATCTGTGCGCATGGAAATAACGTTATGATACGAGGGATGGTGGCCCCAGACCCATCAAGAGGGTAGTGTATGTGTAGTCAAAGCATCTCATTCAACTCAACAACGACTACAATCTGCTTCGAGGAGGAGGAATGCGGGAAGACTATGATGCAGTGCAAACGCTTGATTCTTAATTCAATAGTCTAATAACAAAACGAGAGATTGGTAGACTAAGGAATTTCAACATCATCCAACAGCCTATTGGAGTAAAGTGGTCTCAACAATGATAGCCGTGACTTGGTAGGGATCGATGTTTGAAGCGGGCTGTCCAGATGCACAAAAAGGGGGCAAAGAGATTCAGTGAGGGTGAAAGAGAGAGCGGACAATGGGAGAAAACGTACACGACGGTCCTCCAAGTATCCCTCCCCGCAGCTTCGACGTGTCTCGGGATACAGATCGAGGCGCCTCTGTTAGCGACTCCGAACTGAAGTTTCCGATGTGACCGGTCTCACGGCGACCAGTAAGTCTTCGGTCGTTGCCAATGTAAGAAGGAGAGAAAATGACTCTGGTCAGTACAAAAGAAAAGAGGAACTTAGGGCTCAACATACTCAGCACCGTAGACGGCAATGTGCTCGTTGTGGCGTTTGCCGAGCTTTTCAATGTATTCGTGGATCGCCTTGATGCCGCCTGGTTGACGGGTGGCGATGGTGGAGTAATTGGTGTGGGCGCCAGCGCCATTCCAGTCGCCGGACAATGGTTTAGGATGGAAGGAGACCTTGATTCCCCAGTCTTCGGTGACTCGGTAAAGGAGGACTAGAAAAAACAAACAAGAACGGTCAACATTCAACCCAGCGGGAGAAGGGTTGATCGACTTACATCGGGCAATGGTCAAATGATCTCCCATGTCGATTCCCTCACAAGGGCCGACTTGGAACTCCCATTGGGAGGGCATCACCTCGGCATTGACACCAGAGATGGCCACGCCGGCGTACAGACAACATCTGTAATGAGCCTCGACGATGTCTCGGGCAAACACCTTGCCGGTACCTTGAGAAAGAAGGGGGGTTTACGGGTGGGTAAGCTGTTGAGATCATGATCGAATGCTGCGCTTACCGATACCGCAGTAGTATGGGTCTTGGGGACCGGGAAGCCACCCTTGGGCCAGCCGTAAGGCGAGACCCCATCGGCATCAAACAGGGTGTACTGCTGCTCGATCCCGAACCAGGGCTTGTGCTGGGCGACGGCATCCATAGACTTCTTGCACGAGTAACTAGGATGATCGAATCAGGTTAGCCTAGCTGGAAAGCCAGATGGATCAGGATAGTCGTAATAGGGGATTACTAACCGGAAGTTAGTCTTGTTAGGGGTGCCGCTCGAGTAGTAGCATTCGGCAAGCACCAAGACGTTCTTGCCACGACGGAATGGGTCTTTGAATACGGCTGCTGGTCGCAGGAAGAGATCTGAGTCACGACCGGTGGCCTGGTATATATATAATATAATTATATAAAGAGATGATATATCGGTCAGTGAGCGATGGGCGATCAAGGAAGGAGGTTTTTGAGGGGTGCAAGTCTGGACATACCTGACCCGGAGTTCCACTCCTTGCAATCGGCCACGGTCACTTGGCCAGAAGCTGGCAGATTCATGGTCTGGAATCGAGCAGCGTCGATCAAAGAGCAAGAGTCAGCAAAGTGTAGTACTCAATCAAAGAATATGAGAGAGCAGAGGAGAGACGGACGGTGGTCTTGCACCGTAAGCCGCCGCTTCCGTCGATCCAGATGTACTCAGCCTGAATCAAGTTGTCAGGCTGGGGATGTCCATGTACCTGGCCAGATGGCTGGGAGCCGAGGTGGTAGGATAGACAGACATGGTTGGATGTCTCGTAACAGACTTGGAGATAGTCTTCGTAGGAGCGCGGAAAAGTTGATCAAGTGGAAATGGTATTTTTTTTTTTCTCTATGATTGGATGATCTAAACTTTGAAGTGCCGTGATCGCCACTTCCTAGTGCCGCAATGATCCCTGCTCTTATACTAAACTCTAGTTGTTTCCAATTTTCATGGTTACAAACATTCTTCGCGGACGCTCTGTCACACTACTGTATTCTTGGTCATTGATCTGTAGTGACACCTTCTTTTCTTGCGTAAGTATCACGTGGCAGAAACCGCCTCCAGATTCAGACCGTTAAACTTCAGACCAAAGTATACTGATTCCATGTTCCATGCATCTACAGCCACAATCCTATTCATCCACAATTCATTCACCTTCCGCCACATTCCTATTCCTATTCTTTGACACCCGCAGGGTGACAGGTGTTTGGGGAGGCAGGGTTTTCCGAGCCTAACAAAGCCATCTCTGGGAGGCGGGGCTAGCTTAACACAATCCCCTCCGAAGGAGGGGCTTGCCAGTAAAGTCCGTCCTCTGGCCTGAGAGATTGTGGCTTAGGCAAGAATTCTGGCAACATTTTTACCAGAAGTCATTTTCCTCCCTATCCATCTAGGTGAGACGCAAGCGGTGAAGAGGCCCCAACATGTCTGAATGATGGCTTGCGATCCCCAAATCTTTTCCCAACATAACCTTGTCCTCGTGCCCCATCCTTGCAGTCAAACTTTTTCTTTCCCTCATCCTTTGTTTTTTTTTTCTTGCCATACAGTTTCATTTCGAAGATCAATTCAAATTGTACTGAACCAGAGATCTGGTTATATAGCTTGCCTAAAGTGTTATGTTGCATGTAAATGTAATAAATAAAAAAGAAGCACCCGTTTATCTTATCCTTGTCTTATCATTTTGTTGTGGATCCAGTACCTCTCAGCTCAACACACAATGATTTGTCCTCCAGCACCCGGAAAATTCCCATACCCGCAACCACCAGACGCACTTGGATGCCCACCGGAATCAACATTTACAAGAAGATTTACGAGAAAGCGATGAGAAGGTGAAGGAGTATATTAAGAACTCCTCCCTCAGCAGCTATGGCCAGGACCCCAAAGAATTGCAAGTTGAGGCCGTCCTCAACCTTGTCAAAGGGCACAACACCTTCTTATTGGCAGGCACCGGCTATGGCAAGTTGCAAATAGCCAAGTTATATTACAAGACCATCCCCATCAAGTCTAAGGCGGTCGTGCTGGTTTTAAACCCTTTAGACTCTTTGGGTGACAATCAAGTGACTGAGAAACATCTGGCTGGTTTTTTGGCTATCAATCTCACAAAGCTTACCTTCAACCCACAAACAGCCAAAGAGGTCTCCAATGGGGTATACCAATTTGTATACCTGAGTCCCAAGATCTTCCTGAATAGCAAATTGTTCCAGTTGGTATACTACGGCTCTGACTTTCAAAACCGACTGGCTTTAGTTGTGATTGATGAGGCCCACATGATATACATACAGGGAATTGTGGAAAGTGGACCAGCAAAAAAATTGATTTCTGCTCATTTCCGCCTTGAAGATTATGGAATCTTTTGACCTTCTTACGGGAAACTAGGCCCTCAACTGCTCTTCCGGAACAACAAGCCGCTTTTGCTGCTCTCCGCGACTTTTTGCCCCATGGCTATTGATGCCATTCTACAGTGCGCAACACGTATTTTCGACTACGCCTGTCCTGCAAAAAAAAAAAAAAGATGCGGGGTCAATGTTCAAGGGCCAAGTGTGTGTGTATGACCCCAACCACACATTTTTGGACTCTTTAGAGGCCATAGCTGCTTAAAATATCATTCCCATGTTTGCAACATGCCCACAAAAAAAGTTGTCTTTTCTTGGAGTCAGGGATTTGGAACAGGTACTTGGTAACCCATATTATGCAACTATGAACCCATATTATGCAGCTATAAACCCATATTATGCAACTATAAAACCATAATATGGATATAGGGATGCATTATATGTAATTAAATACTGTAAATACATGTTTAAGCAGCCAAATATTACCATGGTACACAGAAAAAATAATGAAATGCTATGCATTTATCTCAAAAGTAGACTATGTACACATTCAGTGAGAAAAATTCCAACTGTTTCAAGTTTTCAACCAATTTGGGAAGGCTGAGACAGTTTTTTAGACCCCCTACCTACATTTTTTTTTTGAAAAAATTCCTGAAATTTGGAACACCCCTTGCAAGTGTAGTTGAGAATACGTGTTGAGCACTGTACGCAGCCTCAAGTTAACGCAGGATAGTGTTGATATCTTGCGTGGGAACTCACACGTCCCAAGATACGCATCCTTAGTGTACCAATGGCAAATTCTTTGGCGTCATCACCAGATGTGATAAAGCTATTTCCATCAAATAAAGACATCAATGATCAGCAATTAGTCCCTACTTTAGTCTACAGTGGATCAAGGAATTGTACAAGGACTGTTCTTGAGGTTATTGATTGGGCGCGTGAAACACCAGGAGGTGCCAACAATCCCAACAGCAAGTGCACCAGGAGATTTCAATCCTGTACGGGTGAGGCAGATAAAATCACATGTGTGGATGATTTTGCAAACGGGAAGTGTGCAATCATCTCATGCACCATGGCCAGAATTGGAAACAAGTAAGAATGGTTGATCATGTGGGGAGGGGTGATCTGTTGTCCATCTTCCAAATGATGGTAGATGTGGCAGGGATGGGAAAAAAGGTCTTGCCGTCTTGTTCATGGAAAAAATAGACGTAGGGGAAAAATCATCTGAGTCAATTCGTCAGAGGTGCTCCTCAAACCAATCTCAACCAAATGGACGCTCTGACCATCATGCCCCTGTGTCTTCGAGTGGCTTTTGCCTTAGACAATTTGTATGTGTTTCCACTATATAATCCTGGCTGTTGATTTAATATTAATTGGTCACATCCCTTTAGGATTGGCTATTTTCCATTGTGGGAAGATGATCCAAGCTACAAGCAGGAGATGGACCGGCAAAGGGATGCAGGGATGCCTCAATGCCAATGCTCAAACTGTGACCATTGGCAGCAAAAGTGGTCTTGGAATCCCTGTGTATGGCCAGCATAGATAATTTTGATCAAATTATCAACAACCAATTTGATCAAGCCAGGACATACAACTTGAATCACAAGTACCCCGCCCGTCCCGTTAATCTGAAGAAACACAAGTTCACCAAATCTGATGTGGATGAAATCAAGGCATTTGCGACTGGGCTATGTCATGACTTGTACAAACACTACGATACCATTGTATTGCCTGGGGTAACTTACGTGGAGCAATCTATTTGACCGAGAAGACTGCAAATCAATCCTTGCCCACATGGGCTGCATCACTGACGTCAAGCACATGCGTTTGGTAAATGGCTCTGAATGTTTTATTGGACAGAACCAATGGCTTTTTGATTGGATAATGATACATAAGGCCAACTTTCC
>SMGU01010144.1:0-21004 GCA_004348175.1 Puccinia novopanici
CTCCCCAAGTTGTACTCTCCAAACATGATGGTTAAGCTGATCCATGTTTTTCAGGATGCTTTGTATGTCCATATAAAAATTATATGCAATCTACTTGAGCAGAAAGCAATCCCAGGACCTCCCCATCCCAGTACCTTGACCGAATTCAACTCACGGTTTTCAGATGCGGATCAAATTGCAAGATCGGCCGAGAATACAGAAGGAGCTCCTCTGATTCCAGTCAAAGACATTGTCACCCTGAAATCTCTGCGGCTTGGACGACAAAAAATTGGGAAAGGCATTGTCAACTTGGACGACTTCTTTGTGGAATATACACAGGCAACACTTGCTCGTCTTGGACTACATGTCTGGGGACCCGACCTTGATGACTCGCCGCACTCACTGTATAACGAGGCGTGCAGACAGGCCGCCCTGAAATCCTTTCGGCAAGCCGCTGCGGGTGGTGCATATACCTACATGAACATCAGAAAGAAGTACGCAAAAGACCTGGAGCTCCTCATACCGACGTACAATCACTATGTCCATTTCCTACAAAAACAACGATACAACAGGGAAAAGAAGCAACTTGGCAAGTTTCGTGAAGATGAAGATCGCAAGGTCATTGCCCGAGCAAGGGATTGAGTAAGTACAATTTCTCGATTATGTGTAGTATTCATACAACTGACTCCCTTCTAAAGCTTCGAGATGCTCGCTTGAAGCTTGCTCTTGCTCAGAAACTTCCAAAACAATACCAAAAGATAATCTCGAATGTCTGTGCTCACAGCAACGACGAATACGATTCGGCTAAAGGTGTCTACTACATCAAAACCCTCAAGTTCCGATCAGAAAACGCCACCAAGTTTTTCCACCGTCTAGACGCAGCCATGTTACAATCTGACGAGCTTGATCAGAAGCGTGTACAGAGACGCAAGCGAGAACCTCCCACTCCTCCCAGACCGTCCCTCTTTCCAAAACCCCCGAAGGGACTTCCGCTCGATTTTTATGATCCCAATTGGTTCAACAATCTTTTGACGCAGCAGAGAATTGATGTTGCCAATACCTGGGTGGTCGCCTTTTTGCCCGATGCCTCCAAATCGCTCCAGGGAAAGAAACTGCCAGCTGAGAAGTTATCGGACAAACAATTCACCTAAAAATTCTTCGATCAGCTTGTGGCTCCGTATGACCTCACTCATGAAATCGAAAATGAGGAGGAGGAGGATTCATCAGACACCAAGGATGATAGCAGCTATGCTGGGGAGGAAATCGACTTAGCTAACACATCTGGGGATAGTGAACCGGATTACGACGGTTATGAAGGTGTCAAAAACCCAATGAGGCCTTGGATGTTGACGAGGACATGGAGTACAATGAAGATGAGGGGGGGAATGAGGATGAAGATGATGGCGAGGTGGAACGTGAGGAAAGATACAGAGCCATGATGCTTGATGATGAAGCAGACTGGTAAAATCTGGTAAAATTATATTCCATTTCTTGTGCTTCTTGGATCGTCTTTTCAGTTTGTATTCAAAAAAAAAAAAAAGATAGAAAACTTAAAAAAAATCTGTTATGTGTCAGATCTTGTATTGGTTTCTTGTTGGTGTCTAGACTGTCCCCGGTTTCATTTGTTCTTTCCGGTGTTTGGGATGTTTTCTTTGGTTTTTTTTTGGTGGGGGAGCAGAGAATCATTTTCTTCTCCTCCTTTTTTTTTGCAAAGAAAAGATCCCATTACACCTAAATTGATCGTGTCGGAATTCAAAGTGCCCCTTGAATGCATCACTTTATGTAGTGTGGGCAAAGGTTGTTTTTCCAGGAGAAATCAACGCGCTCTGGTGTCATGCTCATGTGAATTGTCAACGGATTCTTAGGTGTAGAAGATTCGAGTGAACATTGAGCAGTGGATTGATTGCTGAAGACCTGCGGCCTTTTATAGCCGTCAGGCATACAAGTGAGCAGAGAGAAATAGCTGAGAGGACGAGAGAAAGAAGAGATATCCCATTGGATGGGATCACTAGAATACAAGCATGGAAGAGACGGATAAGGAGAAGAGAGAACAGCCGGGCTCGTTACTGTTGAACAGAAATGAACAGTGCGAAAACACCATGTGAGAATGCGCACAATGAAAAAATAGCACTCATTTTCAAGTGTCAAGCCTGTTGTCCACATCGTCGCCGTTGGCGCGCCTCTCTTTTCCTCCTGCGCCGGGCTCGGTGTCATAGTTCTTGCCGTAAGTCCCTGCGTTCTTTGTATTCTGCGTGGAGTGCCAAAGCAGCCTGACGGTCAATCCAATCTTGAAACTCAGACGGGTCTAAATCTGAGTTCATGGCACAATGGCAGGGGACAAGAGCAGCAAAGGCTTGTTATTGGACATTAGCACAGGACAGGAGCAGCGAAAGGTCGCGTGGGATGGCTCGCAGAACCACTAGTGGCTGGTGATGCTTGAATGTCCACGCTGGGAGGTATCTATAGGCACAAACTGCCAACAACTCGGCGGGATCCAAAAGCTCATACTCACTACCTTCGCTGACCACTTTGAGGCCCAGGTCGCCAAGAGTACGCTGACAGCTCTCGCTTGACCAATTCGCGTGCCCACCAAAGGCGTCTTCCAGTTTCTTGACGGCTACAAGAACTCTCCCATAGAGCTCCGGAAGCCAATAGATGTGTGTTACCCACCCATATTTTGTCTGACCTTCTTTGAGATAAGCCACCAACCGATTGGGTTTTGATTTGCCGATGTATAGGTTACCCAAACACTGTAATGATTCCTCTTTGGTGACGTAGCATGACAGAACCTTATAATCATCTGAGTGAGGTCCATCTTGATAATGCTTCAATTTCCCGTCCTCATACTTGAGTTTCTGAAACATCACACCATAAATCGTTGGATGAACTTCGACTAGCGGTTTCTGCTTTGGTTGGATCGATCCCGCGCCATGCTCATTTTGCAATATTAATCCTGACGTTTAGGATTTGAATCGTTGAATCTGACAGAATTCTTGCATAACCGTCCCTTCCATTTGACCTGAGAAGTATATTTCAGTTAACCTTACATGATGTTGACAAAAACCCATCCCAATAATGTTAGCTTACCAATAATTCCATTGGTATTCATCTTTTGCAACATCCCATTGATACGTTCACCGGACAACTCAGATACACTTGAGAGAGGACCCCACCACCGCATTTGTTCAGGAAGATGAAGGGCATAGTGATGATTAGGCACAATCTTTGGTGAATTAAACACAATTTTGGATGTTTCGGTGTATAACATATACGCCTTGGAGAATTTGTTGCAGTCATCATTCGTGATGGACTTTGATGAGACAATATTTGTGCACATGACCAGTGAGGAGAAGTTGAGCAATACCTCCTCTTGTGCGCGAATGGTAGGCTGGGATGGGTTTTCAATGAAGAAATCGATAAGGCTGAGGGGTAGGTAAGTTGAGAACAGCGAATGCCATTTGCTTGCCTTCAGCTTACCATGTTTGGGGTCACCCAAGTTCTGAGGTACTTGAGTAACCCCACAAGGCACAAATATGTTTGTTATGGCTTTTGTATATGCATAAGGGCCGTATCTAGGAACTCCACGCTAAACTCTGCGTTCTCCGTGTCCTTGTCTTCCAAATCTTCCAATATGTTGTCATGAGTGGTGTACTTTGATGGATTGGGTTCAAATGCCCATTGAACCCGCCAATGGTGCTGCAAGACCCCCTTGTACCAATTGTGCATAATCCCAAGGGCTACATTATTCACTGGATCCCAATAGGGCAAGCGGTTGAGCTCAGACCAACAAGTCCCGTGGCGTTTTAATAATTGAGTTTGATCAGCAAGCGTGCTAGAGTCTCTCCACCAGAGGGCTTGAAGTCGTGTTTCACGTTGTTTATGCCTTCGACCAAGCTGCATGTGCATCATTTCGGACTTCTTACATTTGCACCATGAGCAAAAAAAAGTGGCCGAATGTGAAGGAAACCAGCAAGCTTATGTGACGCAACAACATCACCAATTAATGCACCAAGATGGATCGACAGCCAACGTCCAATAGGGAAATGGTATGTTTTGATGAAAATGCCAGTGTCAAGCAGCAGCAGCTCATCGACCAGGGGAGCAAGAATGTGCGAAATGGTAGTCATGTCAGGTTTGGTGGGTGCAGGAATCATTCCAGCAATGAATATGTTTGCTGGTTTATTTCTACTTTGTGGCGGAAGGTCCAAACACGTGAGGGCCATAACCCCCATAGAGGCTTGTCCTCCAGCGAGCTTGTTGGTAAATGGATTGAACCAATCCACGTACAATGAGAATGTGAGTCGAAGTTTGTTTCTAGCAAGCTTCCGCACGTTCTTGACTGTAAAACTGTTCCAAGCTTTGGATTTTTGAATGTCAACGGTTTTCCCGTCAGTTTCAGATCGGACCTTCCGTTGCCATGATACAATCTGGTCTTCGACGTCTGAGCAATTGAGGAACCAGCCGAGCCAAGATTCAAAAGTCTGTGTGTGGTACGTTAAGCGTGGTTTGAAAAACTGAAGTGGAGCTGGGCGATGGTGGTAGGCATGAGATACAGGCTGATAGTGAGCTACCAATGCGTCCGCGGTTGACTTAAAAAGATCTTCACCACAAACTTGAGAGTTTTTTGATCGGCGGTAAGGGCAGGTTGTCGGGGCAAATTTGGGCTCATAGAGGCTAAAACATTTTGGACAGCAAATGGACCTCTCTAGTTCAGGGTTTAGATGAAGTCGCTTCATAATAGTCCGAACGTCTTTGTATGCACTGAGATCCAAGATTGGCTGTTGAGGTACCTTTTGGAAAATCTCAATGATGAAAACTATCCAGTCTCGAGCGATTTGGCAGTTTCGTTGACTAACACCACATGCCAAGCGCAGCCATGCAATGAAAAGTGATATGATTTCTATGAAAAATGATGGTTTTGTTCAGTATGAGCCTTTTGGAATGCAAGAGGAGCATTAAACTAACTAATGCATTCAGATTGAGTTTTGTCAACATCTAGCTCTGGTTGAGAACCGTTTTCTTCAGAAGTATTTCTTGAACGGCGGGTGAGGTGGCTTGTTCCAGGCCTTCTAGACGCCGGGGAAGTAGACGGAAGGGCCGAGGATAAATCGTTGATGGTGTTCAATGGCGAATTGTACCAAGACCAATGTTTTGCGCAGGTACTTGGGTGCACCCAGCATCCAGAAATCGTTTTGCCGTTTGCCAATTTGGTAGTTTTCGTGGCGCATGAAGGGCAATTGCAAATCTTTAGTTTCATTGTTGGGATCTGTGATGACAGAAGAAAATAGAGCCAACAATTGTGAGTTCAACTGACAAAATACGTGGGAGGAAAGCTGAATGGATGGGAAGTTAACCTTAGTGATGGATGAGCCTTGGGTACCCTGCGTGGTCACTATTCGAATGTCGAAATGAAGCCGTGAGTTATTCGAGTGTCAAGTAGGGGGGTGGGTAGCCGACAAAATTGGAGTTGAGCTGACAATTACAACCTCAGGTGACAAAATTCAAGGCAGCTGACGCGCGAGCTGTGGGGTGAAATTGAATATTCATATGCATTTCATCAGCGCAACAAAATTTGAATTTCGTCAGCTGCGTGCGCGCTGTGTGGTAAGGGCTCAGGCTCTGAGAATAAAGTTGGATGAAGGTAGTGGGTTCAAGCCCCAGTGAGGGAGATATTGAATATAAGGGGGTTGTTGGTATATAAGAGGGTGGCTGATATATACAGCCAGTGCAAAGAAGCTTGCGCTCACTGCACTGCTTTTTTGTGGGAGCTTTTTCAGCCACCAGGCTGTATGGGTCCGGTGTACAGGCCCCGGGAGAGCCTGGATAACACGGATCCAGGGGATGTTGCCACAGGAGCAGCTGGCTGCATGTGACATGAGGCTGTGAGAGATCCAAATCTGCCCCAGAAGTTATTAATTGATGTGGGTCACTCAAGAGCTGAAAATGCAAAACAAAAAAGAAAGCACTTTGGTGCCAAACATTTTCCTGCAGTACAGGAAGTTGTGGCTCAAGTCCCAGTTATTTTTGTTTTTTTTTTGGCAAAAACTGCCACCTCCCAACCGCAAGCTTTTTCAGCCTGCAGGCTGTAATTATTTTTCATGATGAAATTCCCCGGATGTCACTCGCCGCCTCCTGCCAGCCCTCCAGTTTGGGCGGGGGCTTGGGGTTAAGCTAGCCACCAACCCAAGGTTGGAATCTGGATGTATTGTATTTCTAATAAAGCTTGGAAGAATCACTTTTTGTTTCTTCTTAATAAAGTTCAGTTTGATATATAATTGGTTTTGTCTTTTATGCTGTGAGAGATTTCTTGCTCAACTCTTGGCTTTGCCAGTGGTCCTTGTTTGAGTAGGTCCCTGGAGAAACCGGCTTCATATTCGGAACCAGGGCCTAAAGTTGGCCCCAGGACCCATTGCCGGCGTGGTCTGCAGCTACACCCTGCCAAGGTGGCACCATAATGGCACTGCTATGTTGCCAGGCAGGGTGGTGGGTGACTTCAAACCCGTGAGACACCTGGGGCAGAAACCCTTGGCAAATAAAATATATGCAATGGTAAATGCATAATCTGAGGAAGAAAAGAAAAAAAAAAATCCAAGCATTTTGAGAAATACAAGATATAGCCCGTGCAGATGAATCAATCCAGACTGAGACAAGAAGTCCTCCAATAGCCCGGTTCACATAGGACATAAATCCGTAACACATCAGCAAACTATAACCCGACGCACCAGCCAATTTGGCTGGGAAAGCTGGCTGACATGCAGTTACGGATTTGCTAAAAGTCCCCTATGTGAACCGGGCTAATGAACGCACAGTCACACCTTCCTTTCCTTTCCTTTCCTTTCCTTTTTTTTTTTTTTAAAGAGAAAGCCCACATGGCCGACACGGAACAACGAGTCCAAACCATTAATATATCAATTACCACAAACACAAAAAAAGCACACCAACAATCACACACACACAAACTAGCCAAAAAAAGAAAATAAAAAGCGAGAAAGAGAAAGAGAGCCCAAGAAAAAAATAAGAAAAGGGAAGACCAGGGGGGTCAGGATTTTATTCTCATATGTATATGTATGTATATATACATATATATATATAGTGGTGTGTGTGTGTGTGTATGTGAGAGTGTATATATAATGATGCATCTAAATATATGTGTAGTGAATAGAGAATATACGACCGAGCCGAGAGAGCGAGAGAGGCATCGGGGAAGAGGGAGAGGAGGATATAATATATATAAGAGCAGTAGAGAGCGAGCGAGGACGGTTGAGGATTATTTTTTAGCGATGCGTTCGTAGGACCAGATCCTAGCATGCCAGTCGCCAGAGCCGGTAGCCAAGAGGCCGCCGCAGTCGGAGACGGCGATCGAGATAACTACCAAAAGCATGTTGTGTGTCAGTATAAGAGAGAGAGAAGAGCCAATGTTGCGGGAAGAGTTCCGTACCAGAATTCTTGTGGCCCTGGAGCATGAACTGCGGCTTCCCCGTCACCGGGTCCCAGAACTGCACGCCCCGGTCTTTCGAGCCCGACATGATCCATTCACCATCCGGCGACACCGCCACCGACAACACGTAATCCTGCAATCCGTCCCCCCAAGAAATTTTGCATCAGTGAAATCACATTCCTGTCGAAATATATATATGAAGTCTGACCTTATGGCCCAGCAGCGTGTTAGTACACGCGGTGGAAGGTCGAGAAGGATCGAAGCCGCGATCGCTAGTGATTTTTTCTCCATTCTCACCGCGCTCGATGGCGGGGGTATTAGCAGGATTAGAATTCGAGTTATTACTATTACTGTTATTGATCGTGTTTTGAGAGGCGGGTGTCAGGGCATTATTCTCTTCGTTTTTAACGAGGGAATTGAAGGGAGGATTGCCCTCGCGATTCAAGGTAGCAAGGTCCCATAACTTGAGCGCTTTATCGAGCGATCCAGAGACGAGGAATTTGCCATCGGGGGAGAAGGCCACCGAATAGACCGAGTCACTATGTCCTTTAAGTTTGTCCAACAGCTGTCCATTCGAGGTGTCCCATAGTCGCACCACCGTGTCTAGCGAGCCCGCCGCTAAGAGACTCCCGTCTGGCGACACACACACCGACGTCACCCCCGCATCCACCGGACTCGTCTCGCTCCCCCCGCTCTCCTCGATCATCAGGTGGAACAGACAACTTCCCAGATTCATGTCCCATATCCGCGCCGTCTTGTCTCCTGATCCCGACACGAGCATCCGCCCATCCGGCGAAAAGGCTAACGAATAAATCTCAGACTTGTGTCCCTGGAATCGATTGACTATCCGCTTCTGATTCACATCCCAAATCTATCCCACCCTCTCATCAGCGTAAATCTCGGGTTGATTTCACGTAGACAGGCCGATCATCATGACTCACCCTGATGATGCGATCTTCTGAGCCTGTTGCTAACAGCTTGCCATCGGGGCTAAAGGAAGCACTGCGAATGTAGTTATCAGCTACCGCGGTACCATGGGTATCATCCAAAAGTTGACTAAGAAAAAAAAAGAAGAAGAACACTGTAAGCAAGGTGTGCCCTGATGGTGGAATAAGTCAGATAGTGCTGACCATATTTTCGAGCCAGTTCGAGTGTTGTAAAGGGATGTGTACCGATTGCATCCGGTGGCCAAGATAGTTCCATCGGGAGAGAATTTGACACAACAAACAACGCTAGAAAAACGAAAAAAAAAAAAGTTTGAATTTCTAGAGAAGAACTTAACAAAAAAAAAAGGGGGGGTGCCTACCTGTCATGAACAAGAGTATGAACCAATCCAACATCAAGGACTTTTTGAACTTGAGGGTTGAACATGATCATCCAATCCGGGCCTTCTTTCTTCATGTTACTGGGCAAACTATCGGGATCGAGGTCGAGTAGGACGTTGGTATTATTGGCCGGGGCCTGCTGTAGAGGGCCAGGTTGTGCCGAGCCAGCAATTACTGCTTGTCCGGCAGAAACGGCAGAAGAGTGCGGGCCAGCTGTGGGCAGGGAGGCTGGTGCTGTATGGTGGTGCGCCGGGGGTGGGGGTTGAGGGATGTGTGGATCTAGACGGGAATGATAGGAATTTCCATAGGCATGTGATGTGTTTGGGTTGGGTAGTTTAGAATGTTGGGCTAATAAAGAAAAAGAAACATGCACAACATCAGAGTGGAATGGTTGAATGAGGTTTTGATACTTTGATACGTACAATCGGTTGGTTTAATTTTATTTTTGGAATCGGGTACTCGTCCAGGAGGGTGAGGTAGGACGGGAGATGCAGCTATTCTGGAGGGTTGCTGGTTGTGAGACAAGGGGGGGCCGGTGTTATTGCGGGGGTCGAGTTCGGGATCGGCACGTTCGGAGCGAATGCGTTTGGTTGGATGATCGGGGATCGAGTTATCGGTAGAGTTGCGGGGGGCAAGACCATTGGTATAGTTGGGGTCACAATCGCGTTGGAAGCTAGAACGATCGTGGTGGATTGCAGTGAAGGCTTGTTGTTGTTGGTTTTGAGGATGAGCACTGTTGAGGTTCGAGTTGATGGGTGGGCCGGATGAGAATGAGTTGACGGAGGCAGAGGCCGAGTTGCTGTTGTTATTGTTCGATTGGGGTAGGTTGGGTGGTGGACGAGAGTCAAGTGCTAGTTGGTTGGGTTGTGCAGATCGTTGTTCGAGTTCGAGATGTAGCCTTCGAATTTCTTCTTCGTAGCTTGAATGAGGCAGTCAAGTTAGTTCCGTGTGGGGTACATGGACAGGATGTGGTTGTGAGACGTACTGGGACTTGAGTTTTGCGTGTTCTCGATCGAGATGTATGTATTGTTCGCGTAGATGCGAGAGATCGATAGTACAAGCACTGACTGGGGAGGGAGAGTGCTGGTGATGAGTATGAGAGTCAAGACGAGAGAGAGAAAGACTGACTGTGTGATTCGAATTCTTGAGTCTGGGATTTGAGCGCGTGAGATTCGGATTGGAGATTGTCGAATTCCTGCTTGAGCGAGTCGAGTAGTTCTGGTAGTTTGCTGTTTCCAGTTGCTGCTCCGGTTGTTGTTCCTGCTGTTGCTGCTGCTGCTGCTGCTGCTGCTGTTGCTGTTGTTGGTTGTTGTTGTTGCTGAGTTCGATGGTAATGAGACATTTCTGTTGTTTTTTCTTGTTTTTTTTTTTTTTTCGGCTGCCAATAATGACTGGAAGTCCATCCATCTTGTAGTTCGGCTGAGCTTATGTAATCCGCAGCGGAAAGAGACTTGGATAAAACTAAAGATTTCTTTTTCCTTTAATGTCTTTGTACTTCACATGATGCACCAAGAACAGTACTGCCATGTCCAATATTATAACCACGTCACAGAAGGCGGCATTCTTATCACTGTTGTTCATACTGAATCACTATAATCAGATGAAGGATTAAGTCTGAAATGGGCGGGAAGATGGAGGGAGCCAGCAGGCTCGATTAAAGGGCTGGGGTCCAGCAGTACCATGAGCTGCTGGTATAATTTTTCTCAAGTAGGTTGCTAGACATGAATCCGGCAATGCTTGACCTCCGAAAGTCTACAAGATCGTGAACCGAGTCACAACATCAGAGCATGAGAGGGCCCAGGGAGAGAGAGAGCTGGATAGGACCACTCTAGACAATCTCAGATGTTCAACGATTGGCCCGACACATTAAGAGATCCCAGATGACCAGTATAAGCATAGATCTGGGCAGCCCACACTTGTGCTTGTACTTAAAGAAATATATAATGGCCAGAGGCCGGAGAGAAGACAGAAAGGATGAGCTGGGAAATCAAGAGCAGAATACATATGCTCAGGGACTTCTAAGGAGAGGGACTCCAACGGAACATGTCTCACAAGTGATGGGCTCAGAACCAAGTGGGGTTGTACATATTTCTGTTGGGGACAAGAAGAAATACACCGTGGAAAGGGGGCCTGAGTGGAGGGCCTATCATGTGTGAAAGGCAATAAAATAGAAAATAGAAAAAGAAATAATAACACAGACCATTTTGAATACATGGTCATAATTCTAACAGTACTTAGTGCCCACCAGACCGCGGTGTGGGTGGGCTCAGAATGGAGCTCCGTCCCGCACATTTCTACAGGCCATCTAGCCATCTCTCATACAGACCCCGTCACTTCGTCCCAACCTATTTTCCTCAGGTACGTGCTCATCACCTGGGGCTGCATGGCTAGCTTTAGAGAAAAGCCTTTTTGCGAGTCAACTCTCGGGTGCATGGGGCGTATGAGGGACTGGATGCGCAAGAGCCAAGGGCCGCAGAAACAGCCATCCGAAATTTTGTCCGCGAAGCAAAGTTTAAAAGTTAAGGAAAGAGCATACATACAAGATCCGAGAAAGAAGCAAGAAGAAAAGCGAGAGAGAGAAGAAGAAACGGGAGGGTATTGAGGAAGAGTCGGGAGTCAGACTAGAGGGGGTAAAAGAGTTCGGAGGAGGCGGACAGATTATGGGTGGAGAAAGCGAGGGGGTTTTCAGTGGAGAAGTAGTCGGTAAAGGGGGCGTGGTCATGGTTGACCAAGGAGTGAAACTGGTTCAGGATGTCGTCCAGGCCCAAAGGATCGGACCTGGTGTCGAGGGTAGTAGAGGAAGAGGAGGAGGAGGAGGAGGTCCAGTCGAAGGATGGCGGGGCAGAGGGGAAGAGGATGGGCGGCTCGGAGACGGCGAGGGGGAGGGGTTGCTGCCAGGCGGGCTGGCCATAGCCATCCAACTCGGTGTACTGAAGGTGGCCCGTTGAGGGAGTGTGAGTGAAGTGGAGGTGGGGGTCATCTTGGGCGGAATAACTCAGCAGCTGCAGGTCGTCCCCCCTCGAGGGTTCATCCACCAACGGATAAGACACGGGATTCGCCGAGTCATAGCTTGCGTAAGGATTGAAGGAAGAGCCGGCTCTGCCCACATAATCTAGCGAGGCCGTCATCCCGCCCTGCTCTACCTTCCCACCGGACACGCTAGAATAATCCGCGCTTGCTGGTAGGCTGCCGCCGTGGGGATAGCCCGGCTTCTGTGGCAGGTCATCTGCAGACCATTCCCTCTTGACCAGCCGTTCACGGTCTGCTGGATGTGGCTGGTAGGGGTTCTTGAACGCGGGGAATGAGGTAGCATGGATGAAGTGATTCTCCGAGTAATCACTACCAGAGATGTAGGAGGGGTTGATGAAGGGATTGCTGAGGGTGCGAGCGATGGGAGGATGGTGGCCGTTGGAGTCGGAGTGGGGGCGTGTACTGGGGGTGGGGGTGCAGGACTTGGGGCGGAGGTAGGGCTTGTTCCTTGAGCCAGGCACGGAGCTGCCTCGCCGGATGGGAGTGCTCTGGGCACTGAGCATCAGCGAGTCCACCGACTGATCCCGGGGACAGCTGTAGACACGAGAATGGTGCACCGAGCCCACAACAGAGGAGGAAGACTTGTTGATGGGCGAGGTGAACGAGATCTCAACCTCGTTATAGATCATCGCCCGAGACCGTCCATGCGCCTGATGGTGGGCCGCAGTGTGCGTGATCTCATGTTTCCTCAGATCGTACGACCGCTTGAACGTCTTGCTACAAATCTGGTTATTTCCTCCAGCCAGTCAGTCAGTCTCTTCCATCATCAGTGTGGAGCCATGCCAGCAGGACAGGGATTGCTTACACCGCATACATTGGTTTGCAATGGACAATGCACTGAGGGACAAACAGAAACAGAGCAATAAGCTTGGTGCCATACAGAAAAGAAAAAGAAAGTTCTCTTACCCATCATGTGCGAAGTCATGTCTAACCAGAAGAAAGTCAGAAGATGAATGAGTGGACACAATCCCAAAACAAAGCGCGAGGAGGACTTACGGTCACGTTTGGCCGCCTTATGGTCGCAAGCCTGTTAAGGATCAAGATGAGCAACGAGGATTTTGATGGACAAGGAGGAGGAGGAGGACTGACCTCCCAGCTGCAGCTCAAGCTGAGATTTCCATGGCGTTTTCGGCCGACATGGACATCACAAAGATGGTTGAACAATTCCTAACGTGGCAGAGAAAGAGCAGTCAGGCGTCATGGGTAAAAAAAGGAAGAGAAGGAAAGAAAGAGCGGGCAGGTAAGAAGTACTTCGGCAGTTGGGAAGGCGAGGAGACAGCAAGGGTTGCCCCACTTGCAGACGAGAGCCATATATGGCTTTGAGTGCGGCGTGGATGGGATCAAGTGGAGGGAGAATGTGTGAGAGCGGCACGACAAATATTTTAAATCTTCTTGTTGGAGCGTCTTGTTGAATGGGCAGGAGGAAAGAGGAAGGTCTAATTATATTTTCAACATGCCAGCCCAAGATGGAAGTGTGGAGGAGAAGAGGCCAGAGACTGGATCAGACCAGAACGCAACCATCATCATCAGCTTGACACAGTTCTTCAATCCCCCACATCAAGCATCCTTGTGCCTCCACTGGACCTAGTCAGGCCAGTCATCAAGTAGTCTAACTTCTCCTTCTTTTTTTTCTTTTTTTTTTCTGTGCTACTTATGGACCAGCCGGGTTCGCCAGACGAGTCTGACCGAGTCTCCAGTCCCAGTCCAGATATCTCGTCGCCATAAGCCTCAACCCTAGACTGGAATTCCCGGAGCTGTTTTTCTCGGGTGTCTTCCATTCTCTCCCCTGCCATCCCTCCAGTCATCATCGTCTCAGGACGACAAAACATCCATGCAGAGACGGAGACGAGACCGGAGAAGCGAGGGCCTCCCAATCCCTCGAGCATAGCTGCCCTTGCGAGAAAGAGTAAAGGATGGTAAGCAGCACTCATAGTAGAATCTGGCCACACTTTGTACGTTTTATGTCGGTATTGTGCGCACCCAGAGACAGAGGAAGCCTTATGTCTGAGAGGATAAAGAATACAACACAAAGATATGAAAAACAAACATCCATCCACTGAGACATATTTAATGAATGCAGAGCCACATACAAAAAGAATAGATATAGAGATATGTAGAAAAAATACGAAGAGCAACGCCCAAGGATAAAGATATCATAATTACACAAGATTCTTTCCGATGACAAGAGGAGGGAAGGGTTATTCATCAGACGAGGGAGTTGCGTCTCTTCGTCGAGTACCTAGGAAACGAAAAGAAAAAAAAGAGAAGGTAAGTCAAGAGGAGCAGGATGGGAGAGAAAAGGGAAGAGGAGCGGACCTTTGCGCGCAGGACGAGCAGAACGGGTGGGAGCAGGTTTGGGCTTAGGTTTCGCCAGCTTGGTGGGCCGCCGCTCGGGGTTCTTCTGCCCATCTATTTCCATCCCCGATCCCCCAGCGTCGTCCTCTCCCCCGTCCTCCTCCTCGTCCGAATCATCCTCCGAATCATCGTCATCATGATGGCGGTGATTGCTGCGAGTTCTTGAAGGGCTTTTATGCGCGACCATGGTCGCTTGTTTCTGACGCCGTCGCCGCACTACCGACTGCTTCTTCTGCACCTTGTTCTCCATCTCCTGATCCTCCTCTCCTTTCTCCTTTTGCGCCCGAAGTCCCTTCTCAAATTCTACCAAATCTCCATGCTCCTTCGCCCATTTGTTAGCTTTCACTTTCGACTTTTTATTTTTTATTTTTAAAAAAACATATTTTTTTCTCTTATCAGTTCCCAACTATCTGAGGTCGAGAAAATACACACTGACCAAAATATCCTCAAAGCTTTTGAAGACTTCAGGGTCGTATAACTTATCCTGATAGGAGGGCAATCCGTCGACCAACTGAAGCCCGCCCATAAAAAGCAAGCGGCATTAAGAAAATCTGCTTCGAAGAGAAAGTGTGAGAGAGAAAGAAGACGGACTTTTTTCAAAGCCTTTTCGGACTTGAACTGCAACAGGGACAAGCAATAAGCGATATCCCGCCATTGGCGGACTTCACTGACGAGTCTAAACCGTTGGCAGAGTTTCTCGACAATGGATTCAGATTGCTTATCCTAATAAACCGCAATCATGTCAGTCAAGCAGTCTTGAACCATCTTCCCGTGCATGTCCATGTTTTACTGGAGGAAGGTGGAGATAACTAACTTTTTTCAAGTGTTTGAAGATGTTGTCCATCACCGATTGGAAAAGAGATGCTTCTACCGCATGTTTTCCCACCGACAAGTGAGAGATCATATCGGGCCTACGAGATGTTTTTAAAAAAATAGGAATGATTAATGCATGTCAATCCATGTTTCTTTCCCCATCATGAATGTATAAATGAGTAAAGATAACAAACAGATTGTTATAGATGGCATTTTGGTCTTTTTTGGACAACTCGTCGAAGAAGAGTTGAGCGAGATCGCTGATGCGTTTCTCAGGATCGTTGATACATTTAGCGATTTCGCCGAGTTGGCCCTTGACCTTGATCATGCCGTTGAGGATCAAGTGGGTCAAGACCATCAGCGTATTTTTCTTAACCTCTAGGTCCGAGTCCGTCAAGCCTTTATACAGTCCGTCCGAGTGTTGGTCCATGATCGTCGCAAAACACACCGCAATATCTCCCAGGGCAATGATGATGTTCGACCGAACGGCGGGGCTCTTCGACGTCTCTAGTATCTTGAATAACAGCATCAAATGCTTCTCACAAAACTCAGCGCTGACACACATGAATTTTCCCAGCGAAAGTGCCGCAGCGGTCTGCAGTGTTTCGTTCTGTAAAAAAAAAGTGAATCAGAAATTTGAACCATCTGAATGAACTTTAAATATTAATCATCACAAAAATAAGCCACCTTATACACCGCCGGTAGTCCACAAATCTGGACCGTCATGGGTGCAAAGACGCTGAGCAGAGATTGGTGGCCAAACAAAAGTTCCTTTTCTCTCGCGTGAGCAATCACGTCGCCAATATCATCTTCCACGTTCCCAGCGACCTGATCTAATTCCTCCCCCTCCATATCTTTATCCATATCGTTCTGACCAGCTTTGCGAGGATTCTGCTTCTTCTTCAACTCGTCGCTCTCCGCCTTTCGTCGCTTGAATTCGCGCTCCACGAGTTCTAGATGGACCAGGTGCTTGACCGCGACATGTCCCGCAACGAATATCACTTGGCTTAAAGCAAATGAATCGGCTAGCAGACGCGGTCCTTGACTCGAAGAAAGCGCCGAGCTCCCCGCAGGTAAAGGAGTGGGGCGCTGAGACTCGATCGGTTGGCTGTCTAACCTGGAGTTGATGTCCGGAGAATCTACTTGGGACTCAGATGGGATCTGCTGGTCTACATCCATGGCATCGGACTGGTTCTGCTCCTCTTGAACACCTTCAAAACATTTGAGGGTCATCTTTTGCAGGATTTCCGTGCATAAAAGATCGGGTTGGTCCCCTAATCCGTAAATCGTGTTCAAGGCTTGCTCGGCCATGGCAAACCACTCTTTGCTTCTGGTGGGAGTTTGAATGATATCCGCCAATTTTCGGAAAACTGGATTATCTAATGGAAGTCGGATGTTGCGATCAATCAATGAACCTGTTGGAAACAAACTGAATCTAGTCAGTCCACATCTCAACACGGCGAGATAGACATTTCTCATGTGACGAACCCTTAACTTTCTTGGCACTGCCTCCTAGCCGACTTAAAGCGATGCAGGAATACCGTGCAAGAACCAGATCGCCCTAGGATATACATAGCGAAAAAAATTGATATGAAAGCTAAATGAATACCACACCAACGACCTACTGACCTTTCCGATTGGACCCAAGCCAATGGCAACAAGTTTATCCAGATTATCGGCTACCACGTTTGGCCGTGGGGCAGCGAGCATACCAAGTACGATTATTGCCCCCCTTCGTTGCTGCTTAGAAATATCTTTGGTGGTGCTATAAACTTCCCACAGCTTGTAAATCACGTCTTCATGTACATAACCTCGCTCCATCATCACTCCCATGAGCTCCTCTAATGAGGTTAGCTCGGCGAGTGTTGCTTGGTATGTTAGTCTGCGTTTTTCGTGTTTCAAGGAGGATAAAAAAGAATGAAAGGTAGTCAGCAAAAGGAGAGGAAGCGAGAATAATAATAAAAAAAAAACTAACTCTATCATGTTGCGAGCGATTCTAGCAATGTTCCTATTCGCGTAGGCAGAAACGGTTTCTCCAGGTTGTCTGACCAATGGAGCAAAATAGAGTTCTTGGTAACAATCAATCAAAGCAAATCGAACACCTTTGATTTCTTTTATTTCCTTGGGACCATCCTCATTTCCGGTGACGGCATCTTTAGTAGTTTCTTCGACAGTGGTATTCTCGGTCGACCAAATCAGGTGAAGCATCCGCTTGATCCCATCCTGAGCACCCTGGACCTTATAATTCCACGCCGTCTTGAAAAAGTAGATCGCTTCCAGAACCTCCGACTTGACTTTAGAAGCCAAAAGTCGCTCGATAAATGGAACCGCCGATTGTAAAATTTGTATGAATTGGATTGCATCTGAGTAATACTTCTTGGTCAGCCGTAATTTCATTAGGACATCATGATCATAATTCGAGAGGGCCGCTTGTTGATCTACAGCTGCAGCATCCATCTCAGCCTGACTTGGCCTTGGTGTCTTGCTATTTTTGGCGCTGTTGTGACTTTTAGTAGAATTCTCATCGGAATTAGAATCTTCGTCTCCCCTAGGGCGTTCACTTTCAGCGTCGGATTCATTGTCTTTAGAGTTCTGTTGATCGCCTTCTTTGCCCTGTTCTCCCTCCGCTTCACCTTCCATAATCTTGCGTACTTCTTCATCAACACCACTACCCGGCAAATCGAACACACTCAGCTCTTTCACTATTGCATCGTATCTAGCCTGCCATTCTTCGATCTCAAGTTCACCACCGTGCATAACGCCGTACGGATGAGTCTCGATCAGTCTACTCAAGACAGTCATGCAATGCTTCCTGACTTGAGATGATTTGTCTTCCAACGAGCGCAGCGCTATTGCGGCCAAGCGTAATCGATGTTTAGGGAAAGGCACTGGGAGCCTAAAAATTTTCAGAATTGAAATCAGTAGGGGAAAAAAACCCCTCGAAGCAGTTAGTCATACGATTTCTCTTCACTTGGTGGGTAAAAAGCCATTGCCAGAATGAAGGGTTTTTTTTTGAACGAAACTTTAAAATATCTTCAAAGATGTTGACAACCTTGACCCTAACAAAGGTATTCGAATCGCAAAACCTTTCAAAGAGCAGATTGAAAAAACCATCCAATTTAACGACCTGAGATTGCTTTTCTTTATCTCTTCCACTTCCGGAGGGGTTTGCAAGTCGCTCGGCGTCCTCTGGATCATTAGGATTGCGATTAGACTGAGTTGGGTTTTGAGTTTGTTGATCGTCATCCTGACTTAGGGCTTCGATCAATTTTCCAAAGACTTCCAAGAGACATATCCTCATCACATAGTTTTCACTATCGAGATGTTTTTGTAGCATGACGATTTGACGGAACACTAGGCGAGGCGAAAGAGTGGTCAACTTGACCAAGTATCTCGAAAAGCTTCGCGGCCCTTTGGTATCTTGAGCTGAGAATGTCTTGGAACTGATTTCACGTAGGATGGAATCGGCAACTTGGGGCAAGTCCTTGGTTTCAACGAGCAAATGAGTCAGCTCTGCCATGTATTCTGATAAATGATCAAAATATTGCAGTTTTTGAAGTATCGATGTTTGCGTGCCTGACATTCCAAATTACAGGAAAAATGAGGGAGGAGAAATTGGGAGTATGAGTATGATTGAATGCGGCATGAAAGAATGATGTTTGAGAAGAAGTGAGGGCGTCTGACTGTAGGCTTGACCGTGACTCTTGGCTGCTGTACAGATGATTTTAAAAGCAGGAACTCGGATGGCTACGCTATCAGCAAACGCCTTCATTTCGAGAATTTGGTAGACCGGTTTGGTAAAACATCTAAAAGCAGAAGCCGTTGATCAATCAACACCACATCATGCCAAAAAAAAAAAAACGCGATAGAGCTATTGTGAACTTTGGTGAAGGATCAGGATGAGGTGCATACCCCACAAAAGCGTCCCTTTCTTGTGAAGTAGGCCAAATGAATTCAGTTTTTAGGGTGAGGGCTTTCAACATGGCGTTTAGGATATCAGGAATTTGATTTGTCCAATCGAATGGGGCGTTCTTATCTGACGAGGTCTGTCGAGACTTGGATTTAGGGTTTCTAGCTTTGCTAGGTTTTGGTTTGTCGGCGAGATTCGGATTGGAATGGGCCTCGATACCTCTTTCGGTTAATCGACGTTTTTCGCATATCTCGACTAGCCAAATGAGCAGGAATCCGTATCGTTCCAGGATGGCTCGATGTGATTTGTAGGCCGTATGGTCGCTTGGGTTGGCATCTCGGAGCGTTGAGGTTACTTCTGCCTCGAAAGCGAACAGCAATACATCCAGGATTGAATGGAGCGCTGTTTGTGGTATGCTTAACGCGTGCCTGAAGGCGATCATGAATGATGCGAACAATTTCAGTTTCTTTCGCGGTATCACAAGTACTTTTCAGAATAACGCACTTGAGTAGACTTTGAAATTTGTCAAAAATTTCTGCTTCACCGATTGATTGTGAGGAGCTAGTGAGACGATCGACCAAATCTAAGCAAAAGGAAATGAAATGGTTAATTACACTAACAGAGGGAAGGAAAGAAAAGCGGCGACATACGATTGACAGTGCGTTTGATTTCAGAATGGTCCATGGATTCGAAGTCCGTTTCGTCTTCGATTTCCGGGGTGTCCAAGAGACCAATCAAGGCAGATGGGAGGTTCCATGACGAGTGCATCTTGGCTTGATGGTTGCGGTTGGAAATATTTTGTGAGGGCACTGTTGCTGTTGGCCGAAACACGACCGCGACTCAACACGCGACACTGATCAACACAAGAAACACACTGCCAAGCACACACCACATTCCACACAAACACCAGCAGATCAAAATAATTATATGGGAAATGCGGTTTTAAGGTCCTAGGATGTAAAGAAGATGCTGTTATTTCACAGTACGTAAATAAGAATGGAATAATTTTCTTACATCAGAAAGCCTTAAGGTTGGCAGCAAAAAAAGGGGGAACTGGTGGTGAATGAGAAGCTGCTCGATCAAGATTTACAACAAATAAGAAACCAAGGCAAGTCCTCCATCATCGAAACATGAATTCCATTACAAAAAAAACCTACAACTAATTGGAAAGAAACAAAAGCTTTGGTTGATGTTGTTCTTTTTTTAATTGAGTTTGTGTGGATTTTCTCTCTCTCTCAAAAAAAAAAAAAAAAAACCTTTTGTGTGCATGATCTACAACCACAGCTGCATGTGTACATATTGCATCCCACATATTTCCCTCTCCCACTTAATGGTGGGACTCAAAGTAGAGCTGTGGCAGGTTGCTCTGCACACAAAAATGGACTGATCAAGCTGCTAAAATTCATACAAGTCATGTCACCTCTGTCATATCTAACCAATTTCAATAATTTTGGCTGCTCAAGTTTCATACTACTTTATGCAGAGCAACTTGCAAAAATTTCAGGCAGGTCACTTGCACTCAACTTTGAAACCATCTATTAGTCAATCCTCATACAGGGCTTCTTTTGTATGAAGATTCAGTTCTAATTGGCAGCAAGGCTTGAATCCTCTCCAAAAATCATTTGGTTGGCACATACATCAAACAAGGTGCAGCTTGCTGATGGCAGCATACTTTAATCAAAAGTATGCAAAATTTGACTAACTCCACAACAATCATGACTTTTCACAAAGTTCAACACTTAAAAAATGCAAGCACAACTTATCCAATTCAGAAGCACATCTATTCAAACTTTAATTTCATTATCAGCCATTACAGAGATGAGTATATCAGCATACATACCTAATCTTCCTCAATGAGTGGCTGAATTTCTGAAAATTCCTCTTAATGAACATGTCTGTTTTATTTTGAAATTTAAAAAAGAGATAAAACTTTAAATGTCATTTCTCATGTATCTTTGTCATTCATAAGAACCATTAAATTTAGTCTTATCTGGTTTTGTCTGCAATAGCAATATTTTTGCAGGTTTTATACTTTCCCTCTATTTTGGTGCATTACACCATGTTGGGAACAGTCACACATACAAGTGTGATAATGCACATTTTCATGAATAAAATCACAAAAATTCAAAAAGAAACAATAGGGGGGGGGGGGGG
>SMGU01010145.1:0-13366 GCA_004348175.1 Puccinia novopanici
ATGTATGTACATACATAGAATATGCAATAAGATTAGCTTAAAAATTGAAAAACCCAAGGGCTTCTACCGACCTAACCATCCACTCGACAAACTGGGTTGTCTGAGGTGTGAGAGTTTCTGCCTAGTGGTTCTGGAAGGTGGGCACTATCAAAAGGTACAAATCATTGGGAGAAAGGGTATCGCTATGAGTTAATTCATTGTGGAACTGCTTGAAAGCCTTGACAAGAGAGATCGCTGGGTCTGAAGCATGAAGGCCAGCGTACTTTCCCAATTTATATGGCTCATTGCAGTCAGAATAGCTCAATTGCCCCAGCTGTTGTCAGGAGGACTTTCTCCCAAGGGCAGGAAGCTGGGTTGACTTGCTGCTCCCCGGCTCTTATGACAGATATATTTTTGAGTTCTGCATGAGTTGTACATGCTGATACACATTATGTTAATTAGTTCCACAATGGTTCAACTTAATTTTGGCAGCGTATACACAGGTTGCATTCAACCAACATACACCATGGTTCCAACCAAAAATTGAACGAATATACGCGATGGCACTTGACAGTGAAGTGCCATGAATCGTCCCCTGGTGAATATTACACTTTTCCTGAGTTTGAATGATTGTTTGTTTAAAAAACAAAGTAATATGATTGCAAGGCCCCCACCACAATCAATATCATTATACTAATATTTCTAAAAATCATTGCTCCCCAAATAATATGTAAATTGTGTACAAATTGTGTAATATTACGCACATCATATGAGGCTAAAAAACACGGCCTAAAATATACCTGTGGTGAACATTTAATGTAAGGCACAGTGAAGTTCCTTTGGGACTGTACTCTCTTTCTGTGAATTTTTGCAGAGGATGAGTGTCAGTAAGAATGGTGTTTATAGAGGTAAAGGAGGGTAGGACTGTGTCCCCCAACTATGAGTGTCTCACATGATGAAATAATCATTCTGTACTTAGTCTCAGATCCTTTCTTTCCTAGTCCAGTAGATATTCTTGTTCCCTTCTCTCACCAGCTAGGTAAGCCTTTCCCTTCCTTCTCTCTATTCCTCACTCCTTGTTGTAATTGCGGACAAGAGATATTATTTTTCCCTTCTCTCACCGGCTAGAAATCTGGAATATAAGACTACATTGATACTAGAAAAGCTCCCTAGTGCCTCTTAGACATCCATTCAGTGAAGGAATCAAATGGAGTCTTTACAAGGACAAAAATCCATATGATACTGCATTCAGACTGATTGCAATGTATGACTTGAAAGTTGAAAACATTGAAAGTTTCAGGTTGACCTTCATGAGGCTTGAAAATTACAATGGTGAGGACATCAAAAAATGTTGCTTACAGGGATAAGGCAACATACAGCTGCCTGTGCCCAAAGACCGTTCAAGGAAAGAGAATTGAAAGATTTTTAATTGATTGGCCCTGTGCTTTGTTAATAATGAGGGTGAACATGATAGAAATGGGGAATTGGTACCTGGAAAATTAAACACCATAGACATGGCCATATTCATTTTTTAATTTAATTTTGGGAATTACAATCAATTCTCCCACTCTATAACTGGTGAAGATCTTGTAGAGGAGGGTGTTATCACAAATGGCGTTGATCAGGAGGTAAGCACCATTGGAACACCCAGGTTGTAGATTCAAATAGAAGGTAAGGATGATTGTAATTTTGGTCTTCAAATTGCACTGGGAATTTGTAAAGCCTGGGAATTTAACATAATTTAGTAATTCCTGAAGGATGGACTCATGTTGCTGTAATTCAGAATTATAAACAAAAAATACTATTAATTGACCTGGATATGGTAGGTTGAACTGCTGTGAAAGACATGAAGCAATTGATTATCCCTTGAACCATACTATTCATGTCAGCCTGCAAGTAAATGTAACAATACCTTTCACAAGCTATCATTACATTCACTACACAGACTGCACTATTTATTGCCATTTCACTTTTATCTTTTTATAAACATATGTCTATTATGCTTATATAGAGTTATTCAGTTGTACATCTCTATATAGCTTGTATCTTGCTCATTTCTATGTTCCCCAGAAATCCAAGAAGAGACGACTTTATCAACCATTCCTCTTATTCTTGAAGTGAATCATGGATCCACCTTCAAGACTGCTTCATCAAGTTATATTGCGCGGATCCCTGAACCAGTAGCAAGCTTGAAGATAGTTACTCAGCTCTAGTTATATCGGCGAATCACTGAACTCGAAGGAGCCTCAGATCTCTCAACACTTATCACTATCCTGATTTAGGACCTCAGCTCCCCTCAAGGTAGCTGGATCTTACTCGATAGCTGACAATTCAGAGGTGAAAGAGTGAGACTAGTGGAAAAATATACAGACAGTAAAAGTGATGAAGGTAAAATGATGTAGGTGCATATATTGGGTACCCAAACTACAGCCCATGTTTGAGATTATCTAACCAAAAAGCATGTTTCATCATCCATGCAACCAACATTCCAACTGCTGGAAGGATAGAAAGTTCGGCCCTAGGTTCCCCAAAGCTGCTGTTGAACTTGCAGTCCGGGGAGTCATTTCCAAACCGCTGCGGCACATCTGGCAAGGCGGGGTAGTGAGAGGAACAAGGTTGAAACCTAATGGGAAAATCAAGATGTATATAGTTTAAGATTTTCACACCTTGTTGTTCCTTTCTTTTCTTCATCTGATTTTCTCACTTCATCATTCCTTGTGTCTCACTCGTATACTCCATCCACCTCGTGTTGTCTCCAGGTCTGATTCCTTTTCTTGTCTCTCATCAATCCCTTCTCTTTCTCTTTCTCACTCCAGTCTCTTGATGTTTTCAGGTTAGCTCAGTTCTCAGTTGCTGTTAGTCGTCAGCTTGTCTAACGTCGTTGGTTGGAAACCAAAAGGTTAGCTCATTTCTCAGTTGCCGTTAGTCGTCAGCTTGTCTAACGTCGTTGGTTGGAAACCAAAAGATCTTACGCTCAATAGCTGCCAGCCTGCCTGATGCCAAGGAAGATCCTTCTAGCTACAGGAGGAGCAAAATGGCCAAAAACTTTAGGAATGTAATTCCTGTGGGTAGTTTTAGAAGATTAGAAATGGTATTGGAGGTTTTTACCCAATGGTATTGGGATAATAAACAAGAACAAGAAAAAAATATAATAAGATATGGAAATATCCTATTATTAATTTTTTTCAGAGGGGCCTGCTAAGCAGGGGTGATTTAGATCCCTCAAAGTTATCTTGCCACGAGTGCAGATGACTTAGGTACCTTTAAAATAAACTGGGGCCTGCTAGGCAGGGGTTGTTGAGATCCCAGTGGTGGAAGTGGAGTGGGAGGAGCAATAGAGAGAAGTGTAGTTACTCACTAGTAAGGGAGCTTCTCTGGGGGCTCCTGGATGTTTTAGTGGTCGATTTTTGAGATTCAGGCAATTGGAAATGAGGACTATTGAGGTTCTTGCTGGTTGATAACAGGTGGAACTAAGGATGCGATCCGGGCCCTGAGGATCCGGCAATACCCAACCGGATACAGGGTTGGGTTGGGTTGCGGATGACGCAAAGACTACCCGGTATCCGATCGGATACCTTGGGTAGGTGAAGGGACCCGACATTCACAATCCAGCAAAAGCTATCTAAATTTTGCTCTAGAGCGGTCATCGCAATTGTTTGATGATATATTTTGATAATTGTATGCATTGTATTTACATGCGGAGCTCACAAGAAAGCCAAAAAAAAAGGTTAGGAGGAGGATGGAATTGAGATGTTGTCGACATCAATGACCTGTTCAGTGAGCCAGTTCTTGAGGCAAAGAAGAGCTTGTAAGGTGTCGACATTTAATCAGTTGCGAGTGTAGTCCTGGATGTATTGACCAGCAGAGAAAGTTCTTTCGGTTGGAGCACTCGAAGCTGGTATGGAGAGGTAGGTTTTTGCCATGCTTGCAAGGGTTGGCAGGTAATTGGAGTTGGCCTTCCAATACACCAATGGTTCATATGATTCATCTTTGCAATCCAAGCCTAGATAGAATTCAATCTCGCCATCGAGCGAGGTGATTTTCTTTTTCTTTTTTTTAAAGAGGCTCGATTTCATGGTGTTTTTGGAGTTTCCATCGTTATTGTCTTGACTGTTCTCTTGGTTATTGTATTGATTCTTGAGAAATCTCTTGGCTTCGCCCTTGAAAATCAAGAGTATTTCTTCCTGGCTGAGCTTCAGTAAAGCGAGTACCTCAGGAGTGAGGAGGTTCGTTTTTATGCGTGGATCAAGCAACATAGAGCACAAGTAGACCGGCTTTTGAATAGCCAGATAGAAGTAACCCTTCATCTTATTGATCATTTCTTTGGCTGCAGGAATGACCTCCTGCGCATTGTACTTCTTACAAGCCTATCCAATTAGACAAAATTAGGAGCAAGATATCAGTGGAAACGAATATGATTGAGATGTGTAATCAGAGGAAAAGCCTACATCATTGAGCCTCTCTATTAGGCAGATGTACACCGGTGCTCCAAAGACTAAAGATGTGGTTTTTTCAGGTGAGATTGTGTCGGTTGCTTCATTCAGGGGTTCCAAGAAGTTGCAGAGTTGTTCGACTTTTTTCCATTCATTGGCTGTGAGGCCATACTTCTCCTCCAAATTGTTTGTTTGACAAAAAACAGCTATACACGCACGGAGTTTCAAAGCTCTTTGAAGCATTTGAAATGTTGAATTCCATCTAGTAGATACATCTTGTACCATGGCAAGCTTCTTGCCCGTCATGCCGTTGGTGATTTCTAGAAAAGATGCCGCTTTCTGGGGGGAGCGCTTCAAAAAAGTGGTGAAGCCACTGATTCGAGATATGAGACTGTTTATTTCTACTTGATCCGGTTGGTCATCTAGAATATTGGAAAGCCCACTAGGTAGGAGAGGTGATGAGGTTTGTTTTGAAAATGCCTTGATCCCAGCTTGAGTGGCAAGGTTGATGACGTGTGCCATGCATCCAAGCATGCAGGTCTTGGGGTTGAAGGGAATAAGATTGGCCAAGTGATTTGCCATCGTCCCGTTGTTAGATGCATTATCTGCTGTGATACAGAAAATCTTGTTGAAGAGGTTGTATCGTTTCAGGACCTGGAGTAGGTGAGTTGATAGAGAAACTCCAGAGTGATTTCCTTCAACCAGTTCAGCAGCTAAGATTATAGATTTGAGTGAAAAATCATCTGTGATCCAGTGAGCAGTAACTCCAAGAATGGACAGGTTGCTAGGTGAGGTCCAGGTGTTGCAAGTGAGGTTAATTTTCGATTGGATTCTAGAGAACTGATTGACCCTGCAAAAAAGCAGTTGAGATAAAAGAAGCCAGAGTGTCTCTTCCGCAAAGGAGAGACATTGTTGATGGGTTACAGAGTCGAAGTAGGTCTTTGAAATCTTGTCGCTCGATAATGTGGAAGGGAATGTTGCATCGAATGAAAAAGCGGGCCACTGCTGAGGTCAAGGAGTCACGATCAAGTTTTTTTTCTAGTTTTCCCTTCTCCAGAAACTTTGCGATGGCACCAGTATTTGATTGTTTTTGGTAAATACCATGTCGTCGGAGGTGATTGCTCATGCTCTTGGTGGAGCCTCTTTTGTCAACTGCAAGCTTTGCCATGCAGAGAGAGCTACCACCGGGTGTCCTGTTAGCCTGGCAGATGTTGTAAGTCGAGCCATTGATTGTTTTCATCTTGAAGTATTGCCAGACCCAGCTTTTTTTGTTGGATTCCTGGCTTTTTGGATCGGCAGATGAGGTGAGGGCTTCAGTTTCCGAGTCTGAGTCTGAGTCAAGTTCGACATGTTCAATAGGGTGTTTTTCTGACATTCTTGCCATGAAAAGAGCTGAGCAAAGGGCTCGAGCCACTTTATTTTTTTTCAATCTCAAAGTGTGCCGGATACCCGGAATCGGAGCCAGATATACCGGATTCGGATCTCAGACTAGCTATACCCAACCCGGTGCCACTGGATCGCATCCTTAGGTGGAACTAGATAGTGCTGATTTCTGGGTAAATGGTATGAATGCTGGGATCAAAAATATGGGGGGAGGAGGGCCCTCTTAAATATGTTTTCTGGGCTCTCTATGGTCAGCTAAAATCTTGAAAAATAGCTGGTTGTAGCCTGGCTAGCCTGGTTGGGTTTTACCAGCCAGGTTGTACTGTATTTAGCCAGGTTGGGCCAAGTATTGCTACTGCCTAGTGAGGGCTTGTTCTTATTGGGTAAAGCCTAGCTATTAACCATCTTTTTATGCCCAAAAGCACTTGTTACAAATATTTAACAAACATTTAAGAGCATCTCCACTGCAGGTGCTAAATTGGGTTGCTATACCACATTTAGCACCCAACCCCCAAAAACCTGCCCCCACTGCAGGTGCTATCTCAGGTTCCACAAAATAAATCTTGAAAAAAAACTATTGGGTTGCCAGGACTGGAACCCCTATAGCACCCCAGTTTCTGTGAAATCCAGCCCCAATCTGGTGAAACAACACATTGCTTCCCCTGACACCATTCCAACTACCCAGGTAAAAAAGCTTTCACAATTGTTATAGCTCAAACATAGCACTCCGCGGTGGTTGGCAATGTTGGCCCACGGTGCCAAACGGGCCCTGTGGGTTCTAAATCTGCCTTATAGCAACTCGGATTTAGAACCTGCAGTGGAGTTGCTCTAAGGCCCTGGCTTGGTCTAATGTGGTGTTGCTATGGACCAAAGGGGTCTATTCTGGCCCAACCAGGTGGTAACTATACCACTTCCACAGGTTCCTGGCTGTCCAGAAAAATAAAACAAGTGTATTCAACCCTCTTGGTTTGTCTCTAGATTTCCTTCACCCTCTAGGAGTTTGTACTGAGCTGTTGAGTGTCACTAGGCACCTCAATCCATTAGTTGTGAGACTCAGGGACACTTGGGAGGTTGTGTACATGTCTGAAAACATCAATGAGGGTGTTTTTCAACGTATCCAAGTGATTATTGATAATTTTTATTCATTTAATTATTTTATTCATTATTTTTTACGCTTGTTTTATTGCTTTTTAGATGTAAAAAGTGTGTAAAAAAGAAAACATATTTTCATTTTCTTACTTTATTCTAAGATTTTTTATATGTATTTTTTATTTCATATAATTTTTTAGTTGGCTCTAAAATAATAGCCAGCTGAAAAAAGCCTTTTCAACTTCCCCTGTATTTTGGCTCAATGCATATCCCAAGTACCAGAATAATGACATAAAATTCACCAAGCAAAATCACAAATTTAACAACAGCCATGTTGTTCCTGAAAACAAATATTTGTCTCTTTGCTTCTGTAGTGACTTGGTGTGCGCTCTTTATTCTAAATCTGTTAATTTCAGCCAGTAGTAGTAGATACTAAAGAAAGAAAAAATAAAGGAATAAAGAGAATAAAATCAGAAAAGAGAGATCAAAAAATGAAAAACAGAAACACTAACAGGAAGATCTTAATCACAAAAACAAAAAATTAAAAACAATGACAACAAACGACAACAAGATAAACTAGATGAATAGCTGAATGTGAACAATACAAATTCAGTAAAGATGGAAAAACATGAAGAAACAAATTTATCCCAATGCTACCTAGTATTCCTGGAGTGTTGATCAATCATTGCTCCTCCTGAGTTGATAAACTAGCTTGAATCTGTTAAATTTTTGATTGAAGTGATGAGTTTACTGGATGAGTGGTTGTAGTTATTTTGATGTTTACCTGTTGATAGCATTCTATCACCAACTTGTTGATGACTGGGCTCTTGAAGAATATTGATTGACGTCTAAAGATGTCAAGAGGTTCTTGATGACTGAAACAACTGAGAAACAGGACAAGATGTGTTAGCACCTTTGATGCCAGGAACAGTATTCCTCTAGCTACAAAGGTCACAAGAATTCAAAGAAAACTCTGAAAATAATATTTTGAGTTTCAAGGAAGGTTTGGATATTTTGAAAGGGTTTTGGGGATTTTATAATAAAGTGAAATGGCCAAAAAATAGCCAAAAGTAGGAAAACACAGAGGGGCCTGCAAGTAGGGGTGTTTAAATAGCCCTCTGGGGTCAAGACCTGGGTTGCAGGGGTGTTTTGACGAAGCTGGGGCCTTTAGAAGAGGGGTTTTTAAGTGCCCAGGGGATAATAAAGGATTAAGGATGGTAGGAATTATAATATATAATAATTCCTACAGGACTAATCCTTGCACAAAAGGGCCAGGGGGATAAAATAGAGTGTTGTAGGGGCTTTTGTGACAATTAGAGGAAGAGGAGGGAATCACTTGTATAGCTTATAAGGCTGGGCACTGGTTGTGGTAACTGGTAACAAGTACTGAATAAGCTGTTGGCTGGAAGTGGACTTGGGAATCCTTCAAAGGGGAGGAAGGGGAGCACTTTTAAGGCTGTTCTGAGGTCTTTGGGACAAAGTCAGAGTCCCCTCAAAGTGTTTGGACTAGTTACAGTATCATCAGGGCTGTAATTAGTCAGTAATAATACTCAATATTGACTAAATAGAGTCACATGGTGAGTCACATGGTGAGTCACATGCTGTGGCTTGTCACACAATGTGGTTGGATACTACTGTTCTGGGTTCTTTGGGACGAAGCCATAGTACCCTAAGACTGTTTGAACTATTTACTGTAATTTAGTGGCTGTAACTAGCAAATATCAGTACACAAATGTGGCTAAAATAGTACCATATGGTGTGTCACATGTTGTGGCTTGTCACACAATGTGGTTATTTGTACTAAGAGACTTGTTACTAGTCTGGGCAGTTTTTATGGAAATATTTGTGCGTTTCCAAGTGCTCATAGCTGGTACAGGACTAGTATAGAATTCATATTTGTAATGTTGTGGTACATTTGGTACACTTAGAGACATGTAGCAACTATGTAGAGGGTGCTACAAGTTTCTATGGCTTGTAATCAAGTTTCTTGTATATTTTCATTTCGTGTCTAAATGTCTTTCACATGTCTGTGTAATGTTGTAGCTTTGTTGTGACATATCTGAGTAGATGATTATTTCATTAGAGTAGTTCTTCCTTTGTTATAATAAAGTAGGTGAAGGGTCAATCCTATGGTCATGTGTATAGTGAGTGACCCTAGGTTATTTTATGCGTAGAATTCATTGGTGCAATAATGTTTTATCATTTATTGCACCAACTGTGAGTTTTGTTTAAAATATGTTTTTAAATTAATTTATTATTTTAATGAGAGAATACTATGTTGGCTTGCTCTACATAGTAGCAAGCTGAAAAGATGAAGCACTAGATAAACTGGTGAGTTGAAACCTAACAGGTAAATTTGCAACTTGAATATGCATACACCAGTTACACCACAACAGCTTCAAGTGCCATATCAATGTGGATATCCCTTAGGGGATTGCAGCCATCAATTAACTCTTCAAGTTGTTGGAATTCTCCTTTTTCCTACTCATTCCTAAACTACCCTTTCTTCTTTCTTTATCAATTTCCTTCATAAATACCATTTCAATTTATCATAGTATACAGTTTCATAGTAGCAAGATGGTAATTATATTACACATCCCTGCAGCCAATGAGCCTTGTCTAGTAGTCATAATTGATTTATTCTAGTCTAATAGAGCTGTTTCATTGATTGCTTGTTTGTGTTTTTATTCATTTTTTTCTTAACCACAAATCTAACAACTTCTACCTAGTCTATTTAACCCTAGCTAGTTACAAGCAACAATATCATTGATTCTCCTTCATTCATGTGAGAATTTCTCCCAGCTCACTGCCCCACAATCTACTCTTTTCTCATCCCTCTTGAAATATAATACTTCAAATTGCTTTATAAGTATATCACCAAGATTTTTGATTGATCCTCATGAATGGCTATTTATGATGGGGAGGAAACAAGAAAATTTTTCAATGGTTGATATATAGTCCCATCTGGAGGTATGCTCCCCCATCAATCAAACCCAATTTCCAGATTCCATTTTTTCTGACAACATCTTCACCTTTATTCTGTCTCTTTCCATTTCCTATGAGTGATTGCTATCCCTCAATTCAAAGTTTGGCACTTCACATCAACAAAGATCACAAAGTTTATTATACTACTAGACCTGGACTCATCTTCAAATTCAAATCTGGTTGTGGTTCCAAGACTACACTGACTGACTATTTCCACCTCAATCAAGTCACAACAATTGGTTGGGGTATGCCAGTTAAGCAACTCGTAAATCAGGATGTCAGTGGTTTGTCTGAGATGATGATAATTGGTGCCGCAAAGGGTGCAAACACAACCCAGATATGGCTGGCTGCATTTTTTTTGCATCTTCCCTCAAGGGTGAACAATATTACCTGCAATTACTGCTCTTTCATGTCATGGGTGCAACTGGGTTCTGCAGTCTCTGGAAAGTCAACAGTGTTCTACATCCTGAATATTGGTCTGCTGCAGTGGCCCTTGGCCTGTTGGTCATGGATCTTCACTATAAGCATTCTTTAAGGGAAGCCACATCTTTGGCAACGGGAAGGTCCCTCTGGTTCATGATTTCCATCTTTCTCATACACAGCCCACCAACTGATCCTCAAAGGCTCCTTGAAATTTTCCTCACAAATCTATCAGATGACTTTTCATACTTATTGTGATGCAAGTATTCTTCATTATGAATTTCTCCAGAAAATATTGCCAACCTGGCTCTATAACTGATCAAAAAAAAAAAAAAAAAAAAACTCTTCAAGAGCATGGCAAAACATTTGAAAATTTTGGTTTGCAACCTTTCAATCAAGATGTTCTGGATATTATCACAACATCAAATATAGAGTTTCAAAGCACCGGACCTCAGGCGGAAGAGCACCTCCTCAACAATGTGGATTGTCTCAACGCAAGATATTAGCATATTTCTAGCTCCTCTCCCTAGTAGCATATTCATTAGCTAGTCAGACAAGTTGTACTTCGGATTCCGCAGTTCTTTTTTTCTGAAACCTAATCATGATTGTATTTAGACCACCGCTTAGCTTGTTGTCTCTCTTCATTCACTCAAAGTTGTTTCATTCAAAAGCTCACTCAGAGTTCTCAACCTGTCTAGGTCCGTTTTCTATCCTTCTCATTTCTCCTTGATTCTTTCTCATTCTTTTATCTCTCCTAGGTTTGCTCCTCACTCGTGTCGTTGTCGCCGCCGCTCTGCTTGCTTGCTCACGCACCCTCATTCATCAATAAGGTGTGATAAAAGAAATCCATTCACTCAAAGTTGTTTCATTCAAAAGCTCACTTGGAGTTCTCAACCTGTCTAGGTTTGCTCCTCACTCGTGTCGTTGTTGCCGCCGCTCTGCTTGCTTGCTCACGCACCCTCATTCATCAATAAGGTTTTCTCCTCACTTGTGTCGTTGTCGCCGCCGCTCTGCTTGCTTGCTCACGCACCCTCATTCATCAATAAGACTTTAAAGTCTAATACAAGACAGGCACACTTCTACTGAAATTCTGTGGCACATCATACTTTCCAGCCACCAACACTCATATTCCTTGATGGCCCCGGCGGATGCGGAAAGAATTTTCTATTGAATTTTGGTAGCTAAAATGCATACTGCTACATCCCGTGCATCCAATTATACCCACCTGCTGCGGTGCCAAACGCTGGTCGCTATATGTGCCGTTGAATTCCTGTGATCTGACATTCCCCGGTGCATACTCAAATTCCCCGATCAACAGGCCAAATGACGCAAGCTCATCAGCCTCATAGGATCACAATCAGCTATTTTCTTCTGGGAGGTTTCGTTGGAGCCCATCCATTGAACGCGAACAAGATCAGATGCCTGAAAATTATTCTCTGAAGCAAGAAGGGAGAGTTGACCGGCTTAGGGATATCAAAACTTTTGGGAACTCCATGAGCCATGACAGAGAAAGTGCTAGGAGTGCCTTGAAGATAGGATGAACCTCCTTGGACCAAGCATGTTTATTTTCCATGAGCAACTTTCGGTGGCCGCGATTTTCGGTGTAGAGTGGGACGTGGCCAGATGGAAGCATCCTGACGCCTCTGATGGCGACAATCTCCCCGTAAACTTTTGCCGCGTTTGGGGGGGACATCTGCTTGGAGGATCAATGGTATCAGCGCGTTTAATAGCTGTGGCCGCGGTAAAGGACTTCTTCGGCGGGCTAGAGGAATGATCGGGGCCAAGGTGCGCTTCAATTCCGCTAGTCGACGGATGACCGAATCAACCTTTGCGTTGAGCTGGTCAATGGTTTCTTCAAGCTGACGAATCTGTCCCTCAGAGTTGGCAGATAGGTCCAGCACTATCTCCACGAGGGTCGCATTGAGGACAACCAAACCATTAGGGTTCCTGATCGACTGATCCCCAAGCAACTTGCTAAGCAGTGCAGGCTGGACGACGGGGGACGCGTGACCGGTTTCGAGGGGAGCGCGAGACCACTGTCTGTGGAATTGCAGCTCCAGAGTCCAGACCGACCTAACAGGAAGGTTCCAAGACAGACCATAGACCTTACCAAGGTTCCAAGAAACACCATAGACCTTTCCAAGGTTACAAGTCAGAATTCAGATCTACCCTATTGGGAGGTTCACAGAAAAATCCCAGCTCAACTGGCAGAAACATAAACCTTTTGCTCAGCTCAGTAGATCACATGAAACTTACTAATTGAATATTAGATCCAGCTCCTGAATACTTCAGATCAGCAAGCGGAAAAAACAGTCATCCTAGCCTACCGGTACTAGGAACGATCAGCGGAACACTCGACAGTAAGTCAAATGTCCGTCTTAGAAAGAATAAAGAATGTGAAGAGGATCTAAGCAATAATGCTAGACACTCGAAACAATCACAGATCTCAAAGGCTTATCCTTTGGATTCTAGTATAGCAAGCCAGGAACCAGAAAGACACTGCTCTCGTGAGGAAGAGACAGTAGACAGAACTAAGAACATGATGCTCTCATTCTGACAGACTCATGCGACCAGCAGGAAACAAGTGCATCTAACTGAATGAGGCACTCAAACAGCAGCAGTCTTAAAGTGTCACTGTAAGATAAAAAGGTTTGAGCCAACAAGAAGGATGAAGATAAGACACTGATGACTGAACACTGCTGTATTCAGCGACCCTTTGTCTTTACTTATATTTCCTCCTCCCCACTTGGCCTTTTCCTCAGAAAGCAGCAATTTTTGACCTGCTTTCAGGTACAGAACAGTTTCTTTTCACTGCTATCAGTTATCTATATCACTCTTGCAGTTTCATTTCAATCTAATGTTTGAAATTAAACTTTTCAGCTGTTCTAATTCTTTTAATGTCATCCATCAGGGGATCGTGCGGGCAGAAACTTTGAAGTGGCTTTGTAGGCTCGAGTCAAACCCGTCTGAGCCATGATGCCCGTTTGAGCGGAACTAGGTACTCATATTCCGATGGGAGTGTCTCGTTGGGCTGTACCAGGTACACCATATTCCGACAGGAGTGTCCCGTTTGGCCG
>SMGU01010146.1:0-29391 GCA_004348175.1 Puccinia novopanici
TCTTAGTGGGCTGGGTATATGTTCAGGGTTATAAGGGATGATGAAAGCCCAGACTGGTTACTGGTGCAGACAATGGATGGTGGAGAGGTTCTGATTCAGGGGATGGTGTAAGCCCAGACTGGTTACTGGTGCAGACAAGGTAAGAGGGGTGACTAATATAATATCCTATAAGGCTAATGACCAGTGCTAAGCAATACTTCTTGATTCCTAGTGAGCTGATGGGGGGACAAAATGAAGGGGAAACAGAGCAGTACTTATAGTAAATGGGGGGAAAGGCCAACTTGTGGTTGGGTACAACTGTAAGAGGGAAGGAAAATTCTAGATAGGGGAGCAAAGGGCCAACATGTGGTTGCATATGAAGATGGAACAAGGGGCATAGGTGCATAGAACAAAATGGAAGGAAAAAGTAGAGTCAGTTGTGGGTGGAGTTGTGGTTGTGTGTATTGTTTATAATTTTCCTGTGGCTGACTTGCGGTTATGTGTATTTGAGAATTTTCATCTGTCAGAGTTGTGGTTTGATATGTAGAAGGGGTTATGTTGTATTTCTTTGGGGGCTTGCTGCTTGTCTAATCTTGTGTAGTGATTTGTTTGTGACATTGAAGGGGGGCCTGTGTCTGTGATATATTCCTTCTTGTGGGGTTTGTTGAATATTTGAGTCCTGTGGAAGATTGGCTTACCACACCGCCAATGAAATGGTTTTAGGCCACAACTTTTATAAGTTTTTTGCATCTCAAGTGTTAATCATGTTTCTCTCTGACATTGCACATCTCTGCATGGCTTTTTTAAATTTGTTTCATAAATCAAACATGTGATTCCTTTTATTTTACTGAGAAGAGTGTAAAAAGTGAAATAGATATCATGAGATGGAGAAAGCAAAATAAGAACATCAACATTCTAGAGAAAATGGAGACTGGAAAAAATCAAAGGAAAGAAATAAACTAGGGAGAAAATGATTGGGCTGCTTCTTTGTTTAGCCACATGTGGCATGTTTTTTTAGATGAAGTTTTAACTAAGGACAAGAAGGTGGATGCCTTCTTGTCATCCTCAATAACAAACACATATTTGATGTACTGTTCATTTTCAACTTTGTCCAGAAAGAGGGTAGCAAGATATTCTAGTGCTTGTGAGGAGATACACTCTTGCGGAGAGGTCAAATTTGAGGTACCCAACAAAGTGCTTGCTTGGTTTATTGCCCCAATCAACCCATCGATTGATTTGGTAACCACCAAACCTTTGGTTTCTTGAACGTGTTTGCTTGATGCTGAAGCTAATGACCTTGAGTCGGATGTGATTTTATTGGTGTTATCCTTGTCGTCAGAGGAGGAGCTAGGTAGTACCAGTTGTTTTTGTTTTCTTTTTTGTTTTGGAGGCCGGATCAATGGAATATTCAGTTTGTGGTAGGACTTATTTGGCCATGGCGCCCATTGCAAAGGTACCGGTGAAAAACTGCTCGGCAAGGTCGTAGATTGGAAAGGGTTTTTCCCTCAATTTACTGAAATTCCTTTGGGGGTGTGCCTGGATGAGTTCATCCCAGGTCTTCAAATCTGCTGTGACCGTAAATTTCTCACTATCCCAGCCAAAACCGGATTGATTGAAGAGGAATTGATAATCAAAAAAGAGGCCGCATAACACATTTTTCTGGTTTTTAATTTGGTCTCGGTTACGATTGATTTTGAAGTATTCATTCAATCCAACCATGACATTTGTCCAGCCCTTTTTCTTGAGGTTGCCATTGTTGGTAGCGTGTCCTGCTGAAATCTTGACTCCAATCAGTTTGAGTAATTTCACTTTCTCAAGGCTGGACCAGATGTGAGGACCTTTTCCCTCAGGATTGGTGGGAAGGGAATGATTGGCAGGTGTGGTTGGTTTGGTAGAGCATGCCGGCGGGGTTTTTTTGATGGTTGAATCTTTTTTTGCAACACCCATTGTACTTTTCTTTTTTGGGGCTGGCTTGTTGGTTGTGGGAGCTGCAGGTGGAGCTGGTGGGGGGAGCTTGGGAATGTTGAGTGGCAGCTGTAGTTCTGCTTCTGACAATGGTGAGGTTGGCCTTTCTGCAAACAAGCTTGGATCCAGAATCATGTTGATATGTTTTGTGTATGTGTGAGGTGGTGAGGTGTAGAGTTTGGATAAACAGAGTGAGGATTTTCAAAAACAGGAGGGGGGGTGTTTTCAAACATAGGTTGTTTTTGGCAAAAGAATTTCTTGGATTTTGGCAAAAACTGGTGTCTGTGGTACACATTTTTTCTCAAAAATGATTTCTGCCAAAAAATGTGGGAAAATCAAAACTCGCACGGGCTATGGTATGCCAAATTTAACCCAATTCCTCTCCCTGCGGGTGGCTTGGCCCCACACCAGGGACGTGGTTGTTAAACCGGTTTCCTCGCGTGAGTTCCATGGCGCATTGTCCAGCTTTTTGGTGGGGCCGCCCTTTGAGCTGATATTAAGATGCCTTCCCATCGTCTCACAGTTACACCCCCAGCACCATTGGATTGGTTGGATTCCGCTGAATCTTCTGACACCTCTCATGTCCCATAATATCCCATTCCTTGCCCTCAATACCCAATCGAATTCCCTGTTTTATCCATTACCCCACCGACTCACACTTTATTAGTTGTTTTTTTTTCATTGTGCTTGACTTACCGTATTTACAGATCTTCTCCATGCTACCTGATCTTCGGAAAACGTCTGACTCATTCAACTCAAAACAGAGAGGCCGGTACATCTTGCAGGCAGCCACACCTGTGTACAAAGCCAACTGCGATTGGGGAGCCAAATTTTGACATCCAACTTCAACCCACTTCTTGAGGCAAACAGATCAATTTTTTTACACCAGGTGATGCGCAGGCATGGAAAGTACCTGAGCCTAACGCAGCAAGAATGTTGGATGAGTAGTATTTTTTTGAAAAGTTTATTTGTCAAAATAAGGGAAATACAAATGGAAAAGCCACTGGGACTCAGGCTGGTGGATCGACTTACCATGTAAGCCTCTCTGTGAGACAGAGACCCCTCCGGGACCCCGGTCTCCCAGAGATGCTTTGGGCTTGATGGTACGCGCCCTAAGAGCATCTCCACTGGGGGAGCTAAACCCGGGTGCTTTCCCACATTTAGCTCCCGCGGCCCCAAATTCAGCAGCCACCGGGGGTGCTAGCCGGGGTGCTACTTGCCTTGGGAGCTTGCTCGGGAAGTAGTGGGTTGCCAGGCCTGGCACCCCACTACCTCCCGGACTTTTTGTGACATCCCTTTCATCCACAGCCAACAATATCTACACAACCCCAACACACCCGCCAAAAATCACATGACATTTCACTTTTGACTGCCAGGATAACAACTCCTGCTGGATGCCGCAGCACTGGCGGGAGGCAAAATGCTGCGGACAGGAGCTAGAGGAAGCTGTTAGCTCCTGCTGAATAGCTCTCCCGGTGGAGATTCTCTAAGAGCATCTCCAGCAGTCCCGCTATTGCAGGACCTGGGACAAAATTTAGCGGCCCGCAAGCCTTTTTGGGCCTCCAGCGGCCCCGCTACAAGGCCCGCCAAAGCTTGCGGGTGTCGACCAAAGCCGCCATTGGCTGCCACTCTTGGCAGCTTTGGCAGCCAAATCCACAAGCCGCCAAACCTCCCTCGTCATCGACACAATGAAAACCACCGGCATATCCAATCCACAATATGCTGGAAAATCCACTGCTCCTCAATTCTCTCCTTGATTCCATGACACCTCCAACGCCAACCCCAGCTCCCATTTTCTCATCACCCCAAAAAAAGTCAAAATCCAATGTGACCCCCAAAAAAAACCAAAAAAAAGTGGGGTCTGAAGAACACAAGAAAGAGAACGACGGCAAAGTAGAGGTCCCTAAAAAGAAGAATCCAAACTGGATGATTGACAAAGACAAGATGTTGTGTGTCACCTGGTTGAATACGAGATTGTTCGATGTTTGGTGTGGTTGGTGGTGCTACAAAAAAAAACTGTGGCGTTGTTGTGACCTCGCCAGGACAAATCTATGCAGTCCAGGCGGATCCACCCCCACCCACATCGACAGACCATTATTTAGCCTCATGTGACACATCTGTGACAGATTTGGACATTTGCTTCCGGCCCGCCAGAGGCGCGCGGATCCACCCCCAGACCGTTGGAGATGCTCTAATTCATTGGCCTTGGTTTGCAGACCAGGGATTCTACTCCCCGGTCACTCCCGGGCTCCCCCGGGTAGGTGCTAGTGAATGCCGTGTGGCTTGCCTGCGTCGCGTCACAATCACTCACTCAATCCCTTCCAGGTTCTGAATATCATGGTAAGTTGCTTTCACTTGGCCAGCAAGAGACCGTAACGCCTTCGCATCTTGCCATTCTCTAACCCAATTCCTTTTCAAGGTAGTATTCCGGCCGGCCCTCACTCACCGATCGATACAGCGCCTCGATATCTTCTTGGGAACGATTTGTAATATTGGCGGACCACGGGTTGATTTATTTCCGAATAAACGTTGCATACTTCGTCAGATTCATGTCGGAACGCCGCTCTGGCACTCAGTTCAACGACCGCCTCGATTCTTGCTGGAATGCCGACCGACGGATAATCCCTCCGTTTCGAGCTCCAGGAAGGCTTTTTCATGCGAAGCCCCGAAACAGAAGATGAAAGCGGCCTGTGATCACCAGATTAAATCGGAGTGGATACAACTCGTTAATCCCGCCAGCACCCTCAACCAAAAGCGGGTCACTCACGATCAAAACCCAAGCGCGAACCCGAACATGTTGGTCGAGCCGGCTCTGACGCGAGATGTCCTGTCTAGAATCGATTTAAGCCAGTACACCTTGATCGAGGTGAACTCCCGGGCGAACCCGCCGATTTGCAAAATCGTGTCAAGAGAGGCTCTGATCCAAAAGGAACGCACGAAAATCAAGCAGAAAAAGGAACAGCAAAAATCCAACAGAATCGAAAACATCATCAAGGAGATTCAGCTCACATGGAAAATCGACGCGAACGACCTGAATCATAAGCTCAAAACCGTCCAACATTGTTTCGTAAAAGGATACAAAGTCAGGGTCCTCGTCAATGCGCCTAGATACCAACAAACAGACCAGAGAACCAAAGATGAGCTGTTAGCTATCGTCGAAGAACAGCTCACTGCTTTTGGTGGAGAACTCGTCAAACAAGAAACCGAGGGAGGGAAATTAATCATGGAATGGCATCCTATCAACAAGCAAAAGTAACCTTGCACTCGATTGCCAGCTAAAACCAAGAAAACTCGATGTCCTTCGCAAATCCAACATCATACCCTCCAAGTTTCTATATCGCAGATTCATCGCACTCAATACTTCTTCTTCCCTTCCTCTCAAGATTGTAAAAAAAAAAAAAACCTGGTGACTATCACCAAGGGGCTTGCTTGTTCTCTGTGCTCATTTTTTCACATGTTTTCCAATTCTCCACTTAGCATAGTCTAGACAAGATGCGTATGATGAAAAGAATGACGAAAATAAGAGACATACATAAGCAAACCTTTGAGGTGGTATGGCCCGAAATTTGCTGTTGTATCTTCTTCATCTAAGCAACAAAGTCAAGTTCGAGTCAAATTAGTGGCGAGGTACACACCTTGTGAAGGACCGAATCTTCCTGAAAAGTTTCAAGAAGGACCATCTCCACAGGTTAGGTTCCTCCCAAGACAAAGCCAAAAGAGACAGCAAATATTATTATATTTTAAGTATGTTGGACCATTTTAGGCTTTTTTCATAGGATCAGATACACCAAGGGGATGGGAAAACAAACATCTCAGCACACTAGACTGAGTTCATACAAGGTGACCGACCGTACATTATCGCGGACGACTAGATGTGAAAGATTCTGGGCAGACTAAAAACAAATTTTTTGGGGGGAGGGAATGTGAGAGATCTTGAGAAGAGCAGATTATTCTCGACAAATTTGACTGACGTATTAGAGACGTTTCTTTTTTTAAAAAAATAAAAAAGAATGGAAATCATGTATGAGGGCACTTAATTCGAGAACTATCCAACTAATCCATTAAGTCAGACTAGGGGGAAACCGGGAGCCAGCGATTATTATTTTGTTTTGTTTTGTTTTTGGGTAATGTGGGGTTGCAAATGGTGAAAGGAAGTTTTCGCGATGAATTGGACGATGGATCTTGTGTAACACTCGAATGAACAGAGCCAAGAAATAATGATACAGATATGGAAGATAAATATCGCTTCCTGGGGGAGGGCGGCAATAATTATTGGATATTACGGTGCGGCGGGGTGAAAAGAGGGCTGCGCCGAATTTCGTGAATTAAGTTAACGAACGGGATAATTGATGTGATCAGGTCCGTTGATGGACCATATCCCAAGTAGAAGAGCCGGCCAATAAGCCTCCAAGACTCTCCTCACTAGAGACTGCAGCATTGTTGCTGACAGTGAGTCCGAGGCTTTTGCTCAAGAGGTTGTGAGGCGAGCCAAATAGCCCAGCCCCGCCAGCAGGAGAAGACAGCATACTGCCGCTGAAGGGGAAGCGGGAAAAGCCAGAGGGGTTTGAAGCGCTTGGTTGCTCCAATCGCCTGTGTTGAGCGGGCAGGAAGAGCTCAAAGGCTGCCCGTAGTGGGTGTCGGAAGAGCGTCTTTTTCCAGCACTCATTGGAGCATAGTGACCTTGGTAGAGTGACATGGCGTTGGCATCTCCCCGCGAAACCCCTGGTGAGCTCAGCAGATCGACTGCATCGAGTCCTGGGCATCCATGCGGCACATGGGAGAATGAGAGAGATGAAGCCTTCCATCGGAGCGAAGGCCCGACGACCCCCGGAGTGGAGTCTGTAGATCATGGCGGACGGAAAATTGTGGCTCAGTAGCCGCTCTCTCTAAATGCGCGACGCGTGGATGCTGATGGTCGTGCGCGAAGGTAGGCAAAGTTCCCGCAGTGGCAGGCCTAATATGAGTCTGTCCTTCCAACCATCCTCCTTGGTGCTGAGTCGGATCCATGGAAGAATCGAACATGCAGTATGAATCAGCCTGTTCGTTCTGAAGGCTAGTAGTAGTGTGTTGCTCGGCAACGCTACTGGACTCGCTTTGGGCTTCCTCATCACGTGCGGATACTACCGACGACCGTTGTGAGCCCAATTGAGATTGGGGAACGTCGCCAGACAAGACGCATGGGTCTTGAGAGCCGCCTGGGTGTAAATCGCGGGCTTCATTGAAGGCATCCAAGTTGCAAGCACCGTAGGCTTTCTGCAAATCATCGAACTGCTGCGAAGGAACGGGATCTGAAGAGGACAGAGACAATCGCTGGCGCTTGGATTGTGATCCGTAACTGAGTGGCTCCGCTTTCTCAAGGGTGGATGGAAGTGAGGAACCGAAATTGAAACGCCCACTCAGCTCCCAGCTGCTGTACTGGAAGTTCAATGGGGCGCTGGGGAAGCAATCGGGGAGGTCTTGTGGTTGCGCTAGCAGGTCGTGGGGCCTGACATCAGTCCCATAGGTAGCTGGAGGACTTTGGTTTGGGACGTGTGTTAGGGATGGCTGGGGCGAATAGGTCAAGTGATGCTCCTCGTTGACGAAACGCTCTGAGAAAGGGACAGCGGAAGGCGGGTCGGCAGGGGCGTAGTTTCCAAAAGCAAAGCAGCCAGCTTGGGCGCTCTGGCTCATAGGAAGCGATGGATTATGTGGGGCATCACCCATGGAAAACGCCGGTTGAGAAGTCATTGGCAGGTAATGCGAAAAGCTTTGAGGGGCACTGGAGCCACGCGACATGATTGACATGGATGATCTGCCAGGGTGGACTGTGTAAGGAGATAACAGGAGTGTTAAGCATAGCTATTCGAGCGAAGCAAAATATGAACATAAACAAACATTACATACCCTGAAGTGGCTGACTGTGGCCATGAACCTCGGCGCCTGCGAAGTACTCTGGAGAGCCAGCGGGTCTGTGGAGATGGGAAGATTGGTACATGCTAGGGGACGGAGCCTGGCTCCTGATGGGGGTGCCTCGCTGGGGATTTTGAGAGAAGGACTTGGGATAAAGCATGGAAGAGGCGTGTTCCATCGAGTTTCGTTGGCCATCGCGGGCGGCCTTTTTAGCAGCGCGGTTTTTTCGGGCCCAACGGCGCTTGCTCTCAAGGGTCCTCTCACGACGCTCTTCCTCAGTTTTGGGGCGGTTGGCATCTGTTTAAATAGCGTCAACTACTCGCCGGTGTGAGCTGAACGGACAGCTCTTGAAAAAATGACTAACCATTATCCCACCGGGTGCGACGCGGCTGAGTGGACAACGGAATTTTGTGCTTGTCGGAGAGATGACGCCTCCAAATGCTACGGGCATGCTTGCCTTGGTAAGTCTTATCACAGTATTCGCAGTCGTAGATGGTCACTTCACTCTCCGGCTGGTCCATTAGCGCCAGGGTGCGGGCGGACAACTGGGAAAAGGGATCCACTTCGGGCTCCTCCATTTCTTCCCGAAGAAATGGGCGGGCAGGCCGGAAGTTGTTAGTTTGACAACGGACATCGTCTACATTCCCAAAAGGCATCGGGGCGGTTGGCCTTGGTTGATTCGGTATCCATTGGGTCGACAGAGGGATCGCGCCCAGCTGGATTTGTTGAATGGATGACTTATACGGCAGGACATGTGGAGGAGGTTGAGATTGTAGGGCTTGCGTCGAAAGGCCAGCATGAATGGGTGGTTGCAGCAGGACGGTGGTGGTGTCTAGATTGGTGACACACGGATGGCATGATTCCAACGCAGAATCAGTAGGCGGATGTGCCAAACGGGATCCAATGTTGACAGAAGGAGCGGAACAGGATGAGGTTTGGAGATCGTGCAAATTGGACCAAAAATGTTGTGAGTCCCGGGAGGGCGTTTTTTCGGCGCGGATGGACGGCGGGTTGATTTGGAGTCGAGGAGGTGTTTGTGGTAGTCCGGGACACGGTGAGGAAGCAGAGTCAGATGAAGGTAAAGAAGAATGGTTGTCATCAGTCACCATTGAAGAAGACGACGAGTCATTGGGTGTATCATCATGGAGATCATTATGCGAGTCATTTGGAAGGGATTTGGATGCGCGTGGCCACAGGTCAAGTAAAGTCATGAAGTATTCAGTTGATGGATGTCCCGGTAGTACGATTGGATGAGATGTTGGAAGAAGACAGAAGAATCAAGGGGATATGGCAGATCAGCCCGAGATGTGAGGGATAGTATAATGGCTAGATAATAAGAAGATCCGGCAATAAAATGCGACCCGGCTCTGAAAGAATAATGTTGGAGGGATTGCATCGAAGGCTGGCTCTCAACAATAAAGCAGCGTGCATAAAATGGCGATTGCAGAGGCACTGGTACAATGCCAGAGCCCTGGGTATCATTGTCAGCGAGCTAAGAAGTGATGCCGGTGATATGTTACCCACCTCAACTGAAGGATTCAAGCCGAGAGAAATGAAAAGAGAATTACTTTAGGAAAGAGTAACGCATGCATGAGTGAAGGACTGGAAGGTAAGCAGCAGAACATCTATTATTCTCGACCACTCCCCTCCCTTCATCTTGTCCAGGCCATCCCGTGAGGAATTTCTCCCTTCAAGAAATGAGCCAGGTAAGGCTGACAGTAATACATATACCGCGACCTTTGATATGAGACGATCAAGGCGGCAAGCTGAGGGAGCCATGACAAAGAATGAAAGGAGGTGCTACGCACCACGGTTAAGGATGAATGTGCAGACGCCCGCAATGCTTTGAAGTTGCAGCGCAAGGCTGCCGCCGGGCGATTTGGCAGACATAACTGCAGACTAGGGCGTCATCCGGTTCTAACGGACGGGCAGTATTATTCGGGGAAAGAGCCTGATGAGATGGAGGGTGCAAGTGACAGACATCCCTCCTCAAAACGGATGTATGCACCACTGCATGCAGGGAAAGGGATGAGAGCAGTGAGGGGATATATGAAGAACGAAAGGTTGGAATGGCACGCCAGCGGGCTGACCAGGGAGTCAGGTCAAGAGAAGTCAGTGAAAACCGTACATCAGACGGAAAACTTTGCGTTTTTTTCGACCACCGCAGGAGGGAAGGAACCGCTATGCCACAACAGGAAGTAACGATAAGAGGCAGCTTGAGATTTGTCACTATAGTCTATAAGTAAGCTCTTGACGTCCTTGCCGCCATGGCTCATAGTTCGCTCGTTCGGAAGGCTGACATAGGAGCCACAGCTGTACTTCAAAGCAGGATTGGGCTTGGATATTGAGCCAAACGTTAATGAGCAGGGGGGGAGGTGTGGATAACCTGCAAGACTCGGAATGAGGCCCAACTCGTGGGTTGGTGTAGATATCACCTTCCTTGAGCTGCAGCAGCAGACCAGCAAGGTTGCGTAGTGCTGGGAGACATGGCCTTCATAAGGGGAATTCAGGATGACGATAGGAAAGTAAAGACTCTGGTGCCTAGGAGATTCATGATGGAAAGGAGATAGCAAGTGTGAGAATGATGAGGTGGCGTAGTAGTACTAACCAAGAGTCCCATCTTCTGCTGGCCTGTGATTCTCCAAGCTAAAATTTTCCTTATTCTCATTTGCAAAGGACCTGCGAGAACCTTGATTGGAGTTGAGAGATTGAAAAGGTCGACTCTTGCGGATGGGTGCTGGAGATGGCGAAGCCGACTGGAACCTGTTGGACAGGAGGGACATGGGAGCCGGGAGATTTTCCGTGTTGTTGGTCTGATCCATGATGCTATCTGAGTCGGGGAGGGTATTAAAAATGAGTATTATCGAGGTGGAAATGGTATAGTGGTTATGACTAATTATGGTAATAAGTGGGCGATCGATGATGGCTGTCTGATGCCGATATGACTGGATGAAGGTTCAGAGAAGTTATTATATTTTAGGCGTTCAAGAGGGAATGGATCAGCAAGGGTGAAGAGAGCCGTAGAAAAAGAGTGCGAGATTGAGAGAGAGGACCACCTACACCAATAAAGCAGAAGGTATTGACGCACTTGTAGCGAATTGGATACAACTGATTGATTGATGGAATTAGTACTTTATTATAATAATACTTAAATATATTATAATAATGGAAAAGGGAGGGAAGAAGGGGGGCTACTACGGGAGATGCTTCTTATGATGGTTTGGAAGGTCTGAGGAAGGCGAGATGAAAAGTGGGCAGATGTTGAAAAAAATCCTGAGGGCACGTTGGTGCACCTAACAAGAATGCGACAAAACAAACAAAAAAAAAAAAAAAGGATAACCAGATGGGATGGATGTTGAGTACCAGGCAAGAATAGTTGCCTCTGAAGACTTAATGCAATTTGCTTAGTCGAAGTCAGCAGGTCTCAGCATATGTGAGCAGCCATGCGTGTGTTTCTTAAAAATATATTCTGCGAGTTATGTAGGCGGGAGACTTTCGGAGCTTAGTTCGGTGAGCCTGTACTCGTGCCACGGTGCTATTCGGTTGGTGATTATGAGGCCGATGATGACAAATCCAAAAACAATAGCACAGTGAGTGAGTAGCAGAGCTCCATAAAGTTGTATAGTCGAAAAAAAAGGAGAAAAAAAAAAACAAAAAAGAAAAAAAGTTTGTGAGGCCGGCTGACGAACTAGTGATTTGTTGGTGCCACTGATGACCGAACGATGAGGATGGCGCGGTTAACTCGCAATGATAATGAAAATGGTAACCTAATACTTGGAGTCTCTGACTGCGTGTAGAAGGTGAATAAAGCAAGAGAAATATTATTTTTGGTATTGGGTGCTGATGGCCTGGGGCGAGGAAGACAATGTGTGCACAAGTGACATAGAGGCATGGCCCGGGTATGATATATTTTGTAGCCATCCTCCTAGCGGGAGTTCCTTTTTCCTTGCCCTCCCCCCCCCCATGTACGAGCACAACAGCATTGTGGGAAGAAGCTGAGCGGGTGACGGCTTCGGTGACATCCGGTTACCACAGAAGGACCTGTGGTTGTTAAGGGACTCGGGCTTCATTTGAAGACTTGAATTGATAACGGCGAGCAGAAAGCTGAAATATTTCCCTTGAAGTTGCATTGTATGTGGGTAGCAATTATAAAGAACCCTCAATTTTGCTCATGAGGGTCATCATTGAGAGACACAGCTTGACAGGGTTTTCTCATGTAAAGAGATAAATGTGTAGGTCTCATCACCTGGCTCACATGCACACTTGCTTCATCATTTGTGTGTGCAGTTGCGGCTGGCCAGCTCAGACCAACCCGTAAGACACGATTAACCCGATATCAAGATCGGATTCTGGGTTTTCTTTTTTTTTTTTTTGAGGAAGTGATGGTTTGTCAGCAGACGAGCTGAGGCGATTCTCACACTCCAGACACCGGCTTGCTCTACAGAGCGGCCGGCGACAAAAGATTCCCGCGTGACCCGAAACTCACGGGCGGCCACGGATGCTGACCGTCATATTATATGAATAGTACGTATAGCTTGGCTGGCGTGGATCTCGTGACACAGGGGCCAACGAGTGTAATTGACAAGCAGCTTCATCCCATTTGATGTTGCGGGCTAGAGCCCATCGTTAGGATGCGACAGTCCGGCAGCCGGCCACTCAAGCTGGTTGGGAGGCTTTTCGGCCGGGTGTCACCGAGCTCCATCGTTGGCGACAACATTCGGGTGTCACCGAGCTTCATCGTTGGCGACAAAAAAAAAAAACAACCAACAATCGTTAGTCGCAAATTGACCTGGCGCCATATTTTGGGCGCAAGGGATGTGCGCATCTGCCATCTGTAATCCTTCCGGCTTTGCCTTTGGGGCAACTCGTCTGGAGAGGCAGATGACTCTTTGTTGCTTTGACTAGCTCTTACAGCTCTTCCCACAATCAGAGGACGATGGTGACTGCAGGCCTTCAACTTTCGGTATCGTAGAAAGTACTTTTGTCGCTTGAGTAGAAAAGAAGCTGACCACCGAGCGACGATGCATGGGAAGTTTCAAGTCCAAACTCAAGGAGCGGTTACTTTCGAGAATACTATGGTCAGCATGGCTATTACAGTGTGGATGCAATTGCCCAGTTCTGGCCAGTTGATTTCCTGATTGGCTGTGCCACCCAGGAGGCGACGACCCCTAAAAGACCTCTTGTTGGAGGTGGAGCTCGTTCAGTAGACATCAAGCGTTATGTCAGAAGTTTATACGCTAATAAGAAGGAATTGTTTCCCGGTCTGCTTCTCCGTGACCGGAAAAAAAAGGAAGGAAAGAGAGAAATGACTTTGGAGAGTACGGGTGGTACTCTGTGGTGCTCATGCGTCAAACATGCTATAATGCCTTGAATGTGATCTTCAGGTTGTTTGTTGCAACTGTGCATCAGATGAGAGTACAAAGGTTTTGTTCCCAATTATTTCGCAGCTGGTTGCTCATTGCCACCAGCCTGCATTTTCGATTGGTTACGTATTTTGTCGAGGTGAACTTTGGTGGATGAATTTTCTAAATTTCTGAGCCAAGATGAGCGCGCTCAGATATGGCTGGGACCTCCACAGCACAAAAACCTTGCCGAGTATCAATATTGCAACACCAATGCACAACACGCACAAAAGGTTGATTGATGGCTGGAAGCCGCTGGGCTAGAAGAGGTCTTTGCAAGGCAGGTTCAGGATTGAGGTACCTGCTTGTTAAAAGCACCTTGAACAGGTTATTCATGGATTGTGGGAGTGCGAATGACTCATCCCTAACGTGTAACCTATGAAAGACAACAGGCAATTTGGAGTCATCAAAGTGAGCTGCCGTCGTCATCAACTGGCACTGGATTTGCCCTTTGTCCGATCCGTTCGGGCACATACAAATATACTACGTACTATATGTTTAAACTCTGCAAACCTTCCAACTCTTTCAACATCGTAATAAAAATCATCAATACACACCTTAGCCCCTGGGGGAAAGCCTTATATTGTGCCCAAATTTATGATGCGGACAGGACATCAGTGCTGGTTTATGACGCCCGCAGCTGTGCAGGTTGTGCAGTCTTGTAGCCCCTCAGAAGTCAGCCTTAGAGACAGCAAACCTGTCCAAAGGTTTCAATTGTAAATAAAACATATTTATTTTATTCATTCTTCTCCTAAAAGATTTTTTTTTTTTTATGATTACAAGCAAAGTTAACAAATAAAGCAGTGTTTGGCCACCCCAAATTGTCATATTTTGATTGTTATTTTGAATAATATTCAATTTGAAGTTCTCCCAAATTTGAAAACTAGGCTCAGTGAAACTTATCAAACTTGGGCCAGAAACATTCTAGAACCACCAATATTTTCCACAATCCAAAGGTTGAGTCATCTCAATCTCACTCAACCAGTGTCATTATCACTTATAAGCAGTAGGTCAATTTTCTGGTGAATTGGTTACATTTCTCTTTTATTTCTCATATTATTGTTTTCCTTGAACCACCCCTGCTATACACCTCATTTGTTCCTTTGTGTTTTGTAATATCCTGTTCTCCTTTGCTTGGTATGAATAGGGGGGTTCACAATAAACTTTTCTGCTTCTTGCGGGCCCAAAACACCTTACTTATCTGTGACATTCTTGCGTAAATTATAGCTTAAAATTTAAAGCAAGAAATCACCGCGAGTCACCTCTTGCGGCATCTCACCCGGTCAAAAAACACATAAAATTTATCTTAAAATTTTTTAACCCAACACTGTTTCCATATGGTTTTTTTTTCTCGTGGTGTGTTTCTTGACAGTTTTAAATTTTTGCTGCTGCGTGTATGCGCAGCACCTGTGTAAAATTCCCGCATGTGCTCAAGGCTTTTCCCGCGAAACTGTATTGTGAACCCCCCTAATAAACAAACCACATAGGTTTCCACTTAAAATCCTTGGCCATTGCCTAAAAGATCTGGACTGGTTCTTGAAATATCAAATTCTTATCAGACACCTTTGTTGGGTCATCCAGGGGAGGCAATTCTGCCTCTTTCTTGGTATTCTTGATTCTTGTTTGCTGGAAAATGCCATCATCATCATGGACAATGCCCCTATCCATTGAGGTGATTGGTTTAATGAAGGCAAAGCTTCCTTGAAAAAAATTGATCTTGATTGATTTTCTTCCCCCTTACTCCCCCTTTCTCAATCCCATCAAACACTCATTCCATTCAATCAAGGCTTATTTCCAATCAAAGAATCCTCCAAACCAAATAAACTTTTTCTCTGAAATAAAAAATGCAGTCAATGAGGCAATCAGACCTCAAAAGTCAAATAATTTCTTTACTAATTGTTGCGGTCTCTACTGGCCCTTTGCCGAGACTCCTGAATTCACCTCCTGAATGAATATTTCCACTTTTTTCTTGGCCTCCTCATTTCTGATCTGTATTTAACAACATGAATATCTACCTCCACAATTCATAATATAGATTAAGTATAAAATCAAAGATGGTTTTAACAGTTTTAAATGTGAGTGAAATTTAGTTGATGCACCCTTCAAGCTTTGGGGTGCAGTCTTTTGAGAATCCATGGCACACTGGCTTTGCTTTGGCCAAGCCAAGCTTGGAAAAACCCACCCCAACTTGGTTGTGTGCCAAGTCAGGGTTGGCATGTTTCCCAAATGGCTTGGCTATTGGCCAAGACCACAAAGGTGAGGATGACTCAGCGTATGACAATAGGGTTGGCCCAGCAAGGTTGGCCAACATCCAACCTAACTTTATGGATTTCCCAGCAGCACTTGACACACAATACTCAAATTAAACTTTAAACTTTTTTTTAATCCCCTCTCAAGAACCTGAGTTCCATTCCTGGTTGAAGAATCTTCTCTCACATCATTTTCATCCATAATTCTCAATAAAATTGTCATCCTCCATCTTCACTTATTTTAAAACTAGATCTTTCAGAATCAAAGCCAGATGTTGAAGGGATAATTTAGATTTTATAATTGAATTTAATGGCAGTGAAAGTCAAGCTTACTGGATTTGTTCAAAATTTGACACATAAGAAGAAGGTGTTAAGATTTTGAGTCAAGACTTTGAGTAGGGGTAGACAATCCAGGGAGCTTTTGATTGGACCAAGGGGCAAGGCACTTGAGGTGGTTTCTTAGAAGTGATGCTCTGACTTGATGTTTTAATTACCTCTGGCATATGGCCAGATTAAGTAGACTACTACAAAGTGTTGAACATGTGGTTGAGCTGAACAAACAATATAAGCATATGTTAATAAAGAAATTAACATATGGAAGAGGCATTGTTAAATAACAATGGAAGATGACAGGCATTGCAATTTAGTAATGGAAAAATAGGCATCAACAGAATGCTGATGGAAGGCATCATAAACTAATGATGGAATCAATAAAGAAAGAAGCATCACAAAATATGATGTGTAGAACATAGATGATAGGGGGAGCAGATAGAATGTGATGGTGGATTTTGAGGAGAGAGAAATGTGAGCAGAGAAGAGAGGCCAGAATTCTGACAGAAGGAGGATAGTCAATGATGATATTTCCTGTATCTAGACTAGTTATATAGACTCATTACAAGCTGGTAAAGAGATTTTTTGTAAAGTGAATTAAAAAAAAAAGGAATAATCAAAATCAATTAAGAAATAGCGTGGAAAAATAACACAATTCAGATATAGAATTTCAGTCAATTGTAGTGACTACTAATCAAGTTTCATAGAGTACAAGGTTTTTGAAGATATCAAAAAAAAAAAATCCATGATCCTGATTCAGTCAAAAAAAGTAGATTGATAATAGAATTCAAGAAATTATAATTATAAATAAAGGATTAACAATTTATTGCTGAAAAATAAGACCAAACTGAAGGAGAAAGAAGTCAAAAACAGCAGCAGAGAAGAAAAACATTAAAGAAGAAAAGAAGTAGAAAAAGTGGCATACCCAGAACACTAGAAGATATTCATAAATCAAAGACTACTTGGAGGTGGCTGTGAGGATTTATTTGATGATTTTATTTGAGCATTCTGTGATGAAATAGAATTAAAAATAAGGACAAGAGACATAGAAAATCAGTGAGAAGTGATTAAACAAAGAATGAGAAGAATAAAGAAAAAAACATCACAGTAAGAAGCAATGATACTGAAGGAGTATCAGAGAAGATGTTTGGAGAGGTTGTAATTCATCAGGTTTCTTGAGAATGAATAGAGATTGGTTATTAGTGAGAGCATCAGCAGAGAGATCAAGGTTGATGGTGATTACTTTACTGATGTATTCTTGGGTGAGGCTTGGGGCCCTTTGGTGGTTCTTGAGAAGGATGAAGGTTAATTGAAGTGATGATTCTTGAGAAATGTGATGATTCTTGAGGGATGAATGGGATCAACTTAGATTCAGAAAAGCAAAGCATTTATAGTTCTAGCATAAACCCTAACCAATTCTGGATGAAAATGATTAAACTCCTTCACATGCAGAGCTGTGAAAACTTTGACAGATTACTGAAACAACTTCTCGAGCATTTCTAGACAAGAATTCAAAGATAAAAGAAATTAGAAAATAAATGAGGCGAAAATAAGATTACTCTAGCAGCACAAAAAATTTTAGGAGATTATTTGGTTAATTGTATTATTTCTGGTATCAATTGTATTTCTGGGATTAATACACTGCAAAAAAAACTTGATCAACTGCCTGCAGTTGACATTCAGCATGCTCCAGCCAAGCTGCCATCCAAACTCCACATGTTTGCATATGTAGATTTTTTGGCACAGTCACTGTGCAGTGTGCACAGTGACTGTGCATCCAAGCTTGGTTGAACCAATATTGGAGAAAGGTTTGAGTAACACCACAAGCTTCATTGGACTTTCAGAATGTCAACTGCAGGCAGTTGAGCATGTTTTTCCCTCAGTGATACCAATTAATTTTCAGGCACGCTTCCTTCTCCCATACATATTTAAGATTCCACCTTTTGATCACATATTGCCCAGCTTGGCAGGAAGACCAGTCCATGGCAAGCAGCTTTCCACTGGTATTGCTTGAATGGCTGCTGAGATACTGAGTCACAAGCTTAGGGTTCTGCATTAGTACAAAAACTAGGCAATCACAAATTATTAGGAACTTGCTAAGCAAGCCATAACTTCCTAAGAATTGGACAACCATTTCTGAAATATCTGTATTCTAATGCATGACTTTAGAAATTCAGAGGTTTGTATTAGAATAATCTTGAATTACAACTCAAATGTATTCTACAACATTGTAAAAATCATTGATTAATTAAGGAAAGTAAATTTGGGTGGATGATAAGTGGAATATAAAATAAGATGACCACATGTCATAGTTATTGCACTGAGTTTTGTGAGGGATGATCTTGCAAAAAAAGGTATGAAAATATTTGGTGGAAGGCTTGTATTCTGATGGGCCTTTACACAGTTCCACTGTAAGGTACACATATAAATTATGATGGACATAAATTGGAACATTTGAGGAGATCCTGAATCAGAAATCCTTCTGATAGGTTAATCCCAAATGCTAATCTGAAAAAACAAAGCAAAACCTCTTGCAATAGCAGATAAGGAAACTTCACAAAGAAGATACAAGTATTAGATAACATTAAAGGAAAATGATTGGTATTGAAGGGAGGGAGGGGCTGGGTGCAAATGATTCTTGCCTCACAGGAACCCACCCTCACAGATATCAGAAAATAAAAGTGAGATTTTAAACCTGGAGGCTTTCCCACGTGCAAATGATGCTTTCCCCACAGTACTAGCCTCTAGATGAATATTGGTTAGAGAATGGGTGGAGAGAGAGGAGAAGAAAAATGATGTATGAAATTGTAAGATAATTGTTTGTGGTCATCATCAAGGTCTTCAGTCATACAGTATATAGCAGGACTAGAAATTTGAATTTTCTGAGGCCAAATGTGTTCAACTGGGTAGAATTAGATCCAGCTGAGATATGGAGCTCATAAAACCCATTGGACCCAATTGAAAATCAGAAATATAGCATTTTAGGTCCCTTTATACCAATAAGATGACTTTTGGTGTTCATAATCACCTAGCACACCATGAAAAAACAAAAATGAAAAGAAGCAAAAAAAGAAAAAAAGAAAAAAGTGGCTCATATTAATGAAAGAATTAGCTTTGATTTTTTGAGCAATGATTTTTCTTGTGAACTAGAAACTGGTTTGTGGCTTAATTAGTATTATTTACATGTATAATAATATTTATTTTAGTTTCCCAAACAAATTTCCCAAATAAATATTATCCCTTAAATGGAACCAATTATTTATTTTTTCATTCAACCCTGATGATGTATTTGGTGCAATTTTCACATCATGCAGTATAATTTTGAATTATGTTTTTCAAATTCTTACTTGACATAATTTTCAAAAATTTGGAGACTAAGGTTGACAGAGACTACCAAGCATTCAATCATTGAATTGGTAATGTTTTGTGATAAAAATGATACATCAAATTCTCTTTTTTTTGGAAATTTTTGAGCCACTAGTTCAAAGTCTGATTGGATTGAACATGGTGAAATAAAAGGACTTATTTTATGACTTGAAAATCAGAAAATTCTGCATTTAATTACAAAAAAACATTGTTGGCTTGGGAAATACATCATCTCAAATCAAAAATTTCTGAATTTTAAAACATAAATTCTTGTGTGGCTTCCCTCATTCAAGACAAAAAGGGGGAAAAAAATCAAATTATGAGTTTTAATTAATCAATTCAGGATGATATTAACTATTATCAGAGTGTAAAATCAAATACTCAACACATTATTGCACACAAGAAAACTATTTTCAATTAATTCACAAAAGATTTGGATAGAAACCTCCTTTCTGTTGAATTGTTTGATTAAAATATCTATTTTTCCATAATTTTTTAATTTAAAAATGATCAATCTGGTCTCTTTCATAATTTCATAATTTTGACTTGACCTTCCCATTTTTCTTCAAATAGTTTGGGATTGATTTGAATACACTTCAGCTTAATCAGTAGTTCAGATTGATTTCTATTTAACTTACACATGAATTCAGAAATGCATTCAGAGATACATCAGATTTTTTTCTGCTTCTTTTCAGGTAAACATTCCAAATATTTTCTGAAACATCATATGAAAAGCATGAATTATGGCACTTCCCCAAAAGTGCCACAAATGTCCCCCTGATGCTTAGTTTCTGCAAAAACACCACCTCTGGATAATGTAATATGCTCAATTTCTTGCCAGCTGCTTCTATTCAATATCTCCAATACCTCTTGGCTGGTATCAACTATACCCAAAACCTCTGTAAACAAATTTTCTGATATTGAAGGGGTTTATCTCATTCTGTATACTCTTATTATTGAGGGATTTGGTTTTCATGAGTGTGGGCTTAGCCTCCCTGTGGTCAAAGTATTCCATACAGAGGAGTTTGGCAGAGTGAAATTTCTGAATATGATATTCCTCCAGCACAGTGATATTACTTGTTTTTTCTGCTGGAATCAACAAATTTCCATACAGATATCTGTAATTTACTGTGCAGCATATCCAAAATATTTTTCTGAGAAGTTTAATCATGAGAATCATCAGCTGGCACTTGATTCTCAAACTCAGTAATTTGGTGTCACCAGGATAATTTTCTTGAATATTGTATGGCAAGTTTCATCAAAATTAACCTGAATTTGAGCTAGGTATTTATCTTGGGAGTGATATAATTTCTAGAAAACTAGTTTGTAAATTCCAATAAATGGGATATCTCAGTGATAAAGTCTGTACAGTCTCTCATTTTCAAAATTTGTAAAAGATGTTTAGGAATAAAAAGAAGAAAATATTAAAGAGGATGAGAGTTAAAAAAATGGAAAAATTGTGTATCTAATCAGTAGAATAGTCAGTAAGGTCTAAAATTATCTGGTAAAGGAGCAGGAAACTTGAATTAATTATTGAAAGGGATTATGTGATACAGATATTTATTCTTTAAAACTCACATGAGCCTTCAATTCCGGTACCCCAGTTTTCACTCAGCAAATATTTAAAAAAAAATTGGATTAAATTTTATCCAGTTATTATCTCATAATCAGATTCAGCCAAGGATTTTAATCAGTTAAAGCATTCACACCACATTTGATCTTCAAATGGATCTCAAGATAATCAATCACACACATCTCCAGGAAGAACTATTATAACTAGGATTCAGAAGATAAATCATTATCACATTCCCAAAATCCAGACTAAAACCATAATATTTGAATTGGAAAGCACATAAAAGACGTAGTTGACCAAAATAATTAGAACAGACAAAAAATACACCCAGAACTTCCTCTCACAGATATCTGGAAATTGAATCTTTTTTAAAAATGGGTTTTCAGGACATGTATTAACCCTCTAAAAACTTCATGAATATTTAAACTACCCCAAAACTTCACTAGGACACAGATTATCCTGTATTGTTTTTTTTTTTTTTTTTTTTTTTCAATTTGCCCCCTCCCAAGCAACCTAGGAAAACATGCAACATCACATATCAATTGCCCTTATTTGGCCAAAAAAAATTCAGATTTTATCATAAATACACAAATTATTCCCTTCAAGATCATAGAAGTATAGAAGATCTTCTACACGCAGCTAGAATTGCTTTTTTCAACAGAAAGGTGTTAAAAATTACTGAATTAAAGGTTTGATTTTTGGAAAATCATTTTGGGTATCACATTAGGGGTATCAAAGATGAAAAATACAAAATTAGAAACCAGTTAATTATTAAAAAATCAATCTCATCATTAATGGGTCCTAAGAGTTCTATTGGTGAAGAAAAAACATGTTTTACAAAGGGTTGATTTTTGAAAAACCGTCAGTTACATAAGGGTAGATTTGGTCATATTTGATACCCAATATTAAAAGAAGAAAAATTTAAGCTCTGATTTTCCAAAATTAAACCAAAATTTCAGAGAAGGATGAAAAATACCCTTCTTTCAACAGCAGGCCACTACGCTAACAGTAGTGTTACCATAGTGTAAAGCCGCTAATGGCTAACAGCTATTTCTGTTGCTGTTATCAGTTTTTCCCTAACGCTAACGGAGCGAGGCCAAAAAAAGGCCTTGCTACGCTGCGCTACAGCATTGGAAAAAGGAAAATTCACTGCTACCCTATGCTATTTTGCCCATGTAGCATAGCTGCCCACCGCTACTTCTTTCCACAAAAGAAAATTCAATTAGAATTAACCTGCTAAAAAATGAGCATCATTATTGTTTGAAATTTGATTTATTATCAAATTCTTTTTTAATCAAACCTATCATGCTTCTTTTATAAGGCAGTCTCCCTGCTTAGAAATGTAATAATTCTGGAAAAAATCACTCAGTATATTTCATTACCAGGAAAAGTCTGGCTTGAATCCATGTCAGATGATTTGAAGCTACTTAATTGATTCAATTAAGTAGCTTCTTTTCACCTGATTTTTGCCTCACTCAAACTTTTCCTGGTGAATCCTATTGATATTTGCTGTAATAAAAATTCTTGATATGTTTGAGCTTTAATTATTGGTATTTTATTGTAATTTATCTCTTATCTTTGCTCTGATTTAAATTATTTTAATCCAAGAATTGTTAACTTACTTTAATATCACCCTGTATCTTCCCCCCTCCCTCTCTCCCATCCCTTTTTTTTTTTTGTGGTTTTTTATACATAACACAAAATCAAAATGTATTCAAGATGAAACGGCCTTGGATCTTGGTCAGAAAAAATTGTAGCTGGTTCTGTGAAAGATTTAAATATTAGCAGAACCCTATTTTTAATCTTCTAAAGTATCCTGGGAATGAAAAGCTTACACCGAAATCTTCTCTCATACTTGTATTGTTTGAGTTAAAGAGAAAGATTTTACTTTCATTCCTCTAGCCCTTTTCATTATTTTTTCTCTTTGATAGAAAAACTTCCAGACACACCAGGTTTTTGTGAACTCATGCTAATTAATCTGGTAAGTGATATGGGTTTGATTCAAAGAACAAAGAAAATAAAGAAAATATTTCTAGGAAGAAAAACTTACTGGTAAGTGATAATGGGTGGAATTATGAACTATCAGGAAGGTAACTGTCACATTATTGGTCATCTTAGCGGTTCCAGTTGCTTGTGGCCTGAGGTTTTCAATTTTCACTGATTCTGGTCTTCATATTTGGGTGAGCTTCAAATTGATTATTATTCAATTGTTTGAAAGAAAGCTTATTTCAAATTTGAAATATACAAGACACACAAAACAATTAAATGTTGATTTATTTACAATTGGAGTCTAATTATGGACAGGCTTAAACCTGATGTGAATCTTCATGATAAATTATTATGGGTTCTTCTTCCAATCCTTTCAGATTCTCCCATACATTCATGGCTATAATTCATTCATGATTCCATTATCTCAAAAAAGATTGTTTTCTATTTTTGAATTCTTGAAGTTTCTCCTCCTATTTGCTTATCTCTTCCTATCAAAATATTCTTAAAAAATATTTCCTCTGAAGAACATTTCAGAACCCTCTTTAGTAATGGGGGGTATCAAATATGACAAAATATACCATTATGTAATTGACGGGTTTTCAAAATCCACCCGTTTTTTAAACATTTTTTTTCTTCACCAATAAACTCTTAAAACCCATCAATGAAGAAATTTATTTTTGCATAATTGACTGGTTTCTAATTGTGGATTTCTTATATTTGATACCCCCTAATGTCATTAAATAGTAGTGAAGAATTAGGGTGGTTCAAAGTAGAAATCCTGTACATGCAGGTTGCCACGGAAAGTCAAATTTAGCTGGGGGTCTTGTTTCAGCCTTAGAGACAGTATATACAAACTTGATAATTTCCAAAAGTCTTAAATGATAAACCTTTTTTACTTGATTCTCCTCTAAGTTTAAATTATAATCATTTTTGACCTATTTTTCCTACTCTTATCCTACAAATGCTTAAGAATTATGTCAATTGTGACTCTATAAATTTGATATACTTGATTTTTACCCTTGCGCTTAAACAAAAAACATATATTCATTTATAACTCTCCCAAAAGCCTATCAGCTCCAGGAAAGATTTGAGCTGAATACATGTCAGTTGACGTGAAGCTACTGAATTGATTCAATTCAGTAGCTTCACGTCACCTGAAATGTATTCAGGCCAGATCTTTCCTGGTGTAGTATCTATATACAGGAAGACTGTCCCAAAATTCCTAATTATTCTTGTGCAGATGAAAAATTTTACAGAGGCTGAACCCACAGGTATCTCAGCCTCTGTTCAGCTTCTTTCTTTCCCAAAATTTGAATAATAAACACACAGAACCAGGATCCCTTAGCAGGAACATCACTAGTATCCAATGACCTTCACTTTATTTCATCCCTCCTACTACACAGTGTAAGGAATAAAATGATAATTGATTCTCCTTTGTAGTCAAACCTCTTTCTTTCTGAGTTATGCAGAAGTCACTTATTTATATGAAGCCTTTCCTCTTCATTTTTCCCCACATCTTTCATCCTCTCCTTGTTTTATGTGATTATTAACAATCAATCAAAATCACATGGTTTTCCTTTGTAGACCCTTAGATAATCTCAAGCAGCCTTGGAATTGACCAGGCCTTCTTTAGCAGACCTGGAACACATTTCAATTTTTTTTTTCACAGCTTTCACCCCCCCTGCTCCGCAGAAGAATGGCAATATCCTGGCATTGAATGGAGGGGACCAAACTGCAACCAAACTTGACCAACAAGCTCCAACTGTTATTTTCAATGGATCTGTATTAAAACCACTGCTTGTGTTCATCTTGGTATTTTTTTTTTTTGCTTTTTTGGTGGCTGGTTCACATTTGCTGTGGATGGAGTTTTTTTGGAAACTTCCGGACATGTCTTGGTGGGATTGGAAGGCTTGGTGGAGGGTGCTAGTTGATTAAAAAGTACAGAGGCAGGAGTTGGAGAGGGTAACAACAGTGGAGACAGGGGGGATGTGAGGTCCATTAACTCAAGGGAAGGATTGATTTTCATCATTTATATCACCATATATCATGTATCTAATGTGTATTGTGTTGATCATTTTTCTGTGTGGTGGGGCTGGTGGTGGAGAGGGATGTCAAAGGCTTTGAGTGAAAACAGAAATGGTGGATCAAGGGCGCCCTCCAAAGCTTCCATTGGTTTAGATGGGGAATTGGATTTTCTAGCAGGCCTTTGGAGGGTCTGATGGACCCCTGAAAATTTGTGTGACCTTCTAAATTTAACCAAAAGCAGCCCAGTTGTGGGACTTCTGGAGATGCTCTTATCCAGTTTCTTTTTGTTTAAAAATTGGACTGACACAGTTTCCTGTTCAGACTTTCATAAGTTTGATTTGAGGAGGAGGAATTTTAGATTTTCTCTGCTCAGTCCAGTCTCAGACTGTGTGAACCACTAGATTTATGTCATCACTAATAAAAATAAAACAACACAAATATTATCTTTCATTTTTATCATTCTCTCTTTTCATCCTTGTGTCCTATCCATCTTGCTTGAATTTATGTAATTTATTCTTCAAAAAATCATGTGCATGACATCTTTCCAAGGTTAGGCCACTCAATCTAGTGGGAAAGTTTGATATTGGTGTAGATTCAGTTCAGGTCTCCCAGAGGAGAGGATGAGTCTCCTCCTCCAGCTGGCTGAGCCAAAGCCAAGTACAGCCATGTGACCTAAGTCACAACACTCAACACATGATTACCCTCATTCCCCTCTCCCACACACAAAACAAACTCATTCACCTTTTTACAGGAAAACAGGTGCTCAAAGTAAATAAAAAAAATCAGGGAGAAAGCCAACTGGCCATGTGGCTTGCATGCACACAAGTTTTTACTTTGAGTCCCACTATTTTTCAATTTCCTTACACCACAAGAGAAAATGACTCAACTGCCTACAGTTGACATGCAAGTTGCCTTTGTGCACAGAGGCAAGCTGCATGTCAACTGCACACAGTTGAGTGAGTTTTTCTTGCAGTGTTAATAGCCTTGTTGACATAGAGCCTTCATCAGAAATTTTTGATTGATTTTTTATCCCCTCTTGTCAGCCAATTTGGCTGGAAGACCTTTCTGGCGCATAACTTCAGAAGGGCTAATTTTATCCTATGTGAAACCGGGCTAATGGTTGCGCTCCTGTCAACTGAGCAATCCCCATAGTTATCTGCCCCTCTACGCTGAAATAAACAAATAATAAAATGCCTCCAGAAGCGCTGTTTGGAACCAACCCCACTTGCACTAGTCAGCATTCCAGAAAGAAAGTGAGGAGCTTTTGTTGAGTCAAATGTTGAGGCTGAGAGGGGCTCAAATTCCGTTTGTTGTTCAAGTCCCCCGCCTCCACCCCCCGCGATTGATCACTCACCCCGAAAGTGAACTGTTGCCCGACTCCAGTCCCCGATTCAAATCGAGTCTCCACGCTCAACCAGCCGTTTCCTCATTTCTAGTATTCCTTTGGCAATTCAACCCAGACCAGAACAACGATCAAGACGATTGGGAGCGAGGTTCGAAAAAACCGTCACGCAGTGGAACTCTTCTGAAGATGTCTGGACGGTTCATGACTAGCTCAGGCCCCATTGGCATGGTACTACAGCTTCCAACGGGCACCCGAATGCTTTGTGGTATCCTTTTGGCTCTTTCGATTTTGGTCCAACTCCTCCGATTCAGTCTATCAGCAAATGATCTAAAGTCAGTCTTCAGGGGTAACACCGATGATGCGCTTGCGTTTCCGTGGCTAGTCGTCGTCCCTGGAAGTGTTATTTGGAATCCGTGGACGCTATTGACCGCCGGCTTGTGCGAAGTGGGTATAATAGAAGTAAGTGGTTGAATTTGAATGTTTTTAACCTCATTTTGGCAATGTTTCGACATCTACAAGCAGTACTGATATCTTTCTTGACCTATTATTCTCTTCCCTGACATTTGGTCACCTACACAACCAGCTAGTGTTCTCACTACTAACCCTCTCACTCTGTGGGAGATACCTTGAAAGGGTATATGGTACGATCGAGTTTATCAAGTTTTGTTTGACAACGATCGGGGTCTCAAATTTAATGTCTGTGGTCGTCAACGTTGTCGAACACTATGTACTTCATGATAGTGGGATCTATCTGTTGGTGTTTCTCACAACTTCTGAATACATTTAATCGAAAATAAGCTTGCTGACCAATGTTGTATTGTACTTGCCGCTATTTTTATGAATATAGCTACGGTTCCAGTTATCGTGGTATGATGGCTTTGCATGCTGGCTTTCTCGTCGCTTTCACGCAGCTCTTGCCGGAACATCAAGTACAGCTATTTGGCGTAATCAAAGTCAGGGTCAAGGTAAATTGACTCAAATAAACCCGAGTTTGACTGTCTCTACATACGTCAGAAATGCAAAGAACTGATCCGATTCTTCTTTGCCTTCTCCTTTTTCTCTCAGAACTTACCCATGATTTATGTCACCTTTTCAAACGTGATGTGCATAATTGGGTACCAGTCGCCGTTCATACTCATCCAGATGGGATGGCTATCCTCGTGGTATTATTTACGATTTATTCGATGGAATGAAAACGGGGAATTTCGAGGTGACCGGAGCGAGACTTTTGCATTCGCAATCTGGTTTCCACCATTTCTCCAGTAGGCTCGACTTGAACGTTCAATGACTTGACAATGCCAACCCACTAATAAGTACGATATCATTTCACAAGGCCGCTCGTTAGAAAACTTTCAGACATTGGCTTTGCGATTGCTGTAAAATGCAAACTACTTAAGCAGTGGAACCATACGGACCTTGAATCTGGTGGTTATGCACCTGTTCCAGGTGGAGCTCGAGCGGAAGCAGAGCGGCGGAGGTAACTTGGATGGTCTTGCTTAACACGCCCAATGCCGAAGCTGTGGCTGATCACTTCTTGCTCTCTCCACTTTTCGCAGAGCCATGGCCCTGAAAGCTCTCGATCATCGGCTGGCCACGAACAAATCCACCAATACGAACTCTCCACCCGATCCATCCAATCCTTTGAAAGTTACTTCTCCAGGTAACCGAGCGACTACGACCATTCCCTCGCCAGCCCAGCCGGTCTCAAGCACCATAAAAAGTTCTTCGCCCGTCTATCCATCTGATGGAGTGTCACAAGAACCTGATTCAGCATCTGTCAAAATTGAAACCGAAAAACGTTAACACATTTGTGCAATTTGTGGGGTTTTGCATTTCTCTGTTTGTATTCCGCTTTCCGGTGAATAACCAAGGAATCCAGCGATTCCATATTTTTAGGTGGAGCTGTGCATTTGTTTCTTGGTGGAGTCATGATCACATCTGGTTTTTGGATGGATGGCCTACCCAGGCAAGCATAGTAACTCTTTTTTTTTTGTGGGCCAGATTTGATTTTTGTAATATTGGGAGATTGTTTTCCTCCTGTACATCAGCTCTTGTCCCAAGAATCCACTGGAATGATAGCTTCAAGATTTTTCATGAGGTTTCCTTCATTAAAAGATGACAGAAAGCTTAAAAATGTAGAACCTTTCATCTGTCAATTCCAACCACCTATGGTAAAAAATGAGTTTGGGCTTCAAGACTCAAGTACTAGGATAATTGGTTGGCTGTAACCAGGAGAAACAATGAATGTACCTTTTTCTTTTTTTTTCCTGAGCATGTATAATGGTTTGCTAAATTTAACAAGTGATTTGACTCAACTGGCAATACCATAGAAGGTAAAATACCATAGAAGGAAAAATTACCAATGGTGAAGCTAGTGTTACTTCATTTTTAATTTTCTAAAGTTAAGTTTTATAGAATGCTTCAGATTTTGCGGGGTGTGCTTGGTTAAAGTTAAACAGTGAATCATTATCACTATGGGTATCATTTTGTAGATGGTATTTACAACAACTATTCAACGCTCATCAAAGCAAAGAGGGCATCACAAGATTGAGCATCCAAAAACATGACTAAGGCTCATGAAGCTTCCCACAAAGACATAGAATGTGCATTTGGCCATCATAAAGACTGCAGCTTCCAAATCATCAAGTGACCAGGACACAGCTGGAGTAGGAATAGAATGGAGAAAATAAGAATGTGTTGCACTATTATTCACAATATGCCCATTTAAGAAGCAGAAGAAGGTCACCCACTTCCACCAACTCTTGTTTGCAATACTATCATTATCCCTCTGGATCCCAATCAGAGACCTCTTAGTAGCACTGAAATCCAATTCTGAAAAATGGATATGCAGTTGGAGTTGAAACATGGCTTCCTAGTTGAGGACTTGATAAGTGTGCAATGGGAACACAGGGCAAGGTGATCATGAGGTGATTCTAATACTAATGAAAGAAACCCTTTCAGCTCTGAAGAAGAATAGGTCTTTGTATTTAATGTAATCTGTTTTATAAGTTAGTCTTTTCATTTGATTGCACATTTTCTGTTCTCCCATATTGCTTTCACTTGTTTTTTGTTTTTGTTTTTGTTTTTTGTGAGAAAAATTAAATTTATTCATTCACAAGTGACAACAAGAAATGAAAGAATTCCGAGCTTTGGGGATTTGGACCTTCTCATAGCCAGACAGATTCTGGGATTTGATTGTATCCCAGACCATATATGAAAGGACTTCCTGTAGTTGTAGTACCTCCTCATGCAAGTACCCCTCTGAGACAGAACCCATTC
>SMGU01010150.1:0-11968 GCA_004348175.1 Puccinia novopanici
TTCATTTCCAAAAGACTTCTCAATTCTGAAGTACTGGGGGTCACCTAGGAAAGGTAATGAGAATCTTAAATGTTTGAATCTGATTGATCTTCAAATTCTAATTTGAACTCCATTAGATTGTTTGATGTTAATAATCTATTTGATTTTTTGATTTTGAAAATGAATTTATCTTTTATCACAAAAATCTTAGTCATGTGTTTGTTTCAGTGAGTTGGTGTAGAGTAGCGGCCCACTTTTGATCCTAGCATTCAGTTGTTAGCTGTTTGTTAGTTCTGTAGCGCAGCATAGCGTAGCTCCCATTAAGCTACGCTACGCTGTCTGTTAGCTGGGAAAAAGCTACGCTACAAATTCTTCAAAATTCTGTTAGTTCAAGAAAAGCTATGCTAACTGTTAGTGTAGCAGAAAATATTCTCAACTAACGCTACAGAAAAATTTTGAGGAAAATTTTCTGCTACGCTAACTGTTAGTGTAGCGGATGAATATCTCAACTAACGCTACACAAATTTGGAAGAGAAAAAAAAAACACTACGCTAACGGTTATCGGCCATGTAGCATAGTGTAGCGTAGCAGCCCACTGTTGTATGTACGTATAAAGTAATGCAGTTTTGTGCACCCAGTCACCACTTGCAGAGTACTGGGTGCAAATTAATAAAGTAAAATTCAGAAACAATTTTTTTGAAGATGGGGAAGAATGAATTCTGGGTGCAAATTAATAAAGTAAAATTCAGAAACAATTTTTTTGAAGATGGGGAAGAATGAATTAACCCCTGGAATCATCAGATTTGACCTGTTAATTTATGATTTGTGATCGGGTGGATGTAAGTATAGAGTAATGCAGTTATGTGCACCCAGTGACCACTTGGAGAGTACTGGGTTCAAAGTGATGAAATGAAAGTCAGAAACAATTTTTTCAATGATGGGAAGAAGTAATTCATTTTTGGAATCATCAAATTTGACTTATTACTTTGTGAGTTGTGACAGGGTGCACATAAGAACACTACTCTATACATTCCTCTATACATACTTACATCCACCCAGTCACATCTCACAAAGTAATAGGTCAAATATGATAATTCCAAAGGTGAATTCCTTCTTCCCCATCATCAAAAACATTTTTTCTGACTTCGATTTCATCACTTTGCACCCAGTACTCTCCAAGTGGTCACTGCAAGGTACACATAACTGCATTAATCTATACTTACATCCACCCCATAACAACTCACAAATTAATAGATCAAATATGATGATTCCAAGGGTTAATTCATTCTTCCCCATCATCAAAAACATTTTTTCTAAATCCTATTTCATCACTTTGCACCCAGTCCTCTCCAAGTGGTGACTGGGTGCACACAACTGCATTGCTCTATACTTAGATACACCCCATCACAACTCACAAAGTGCTAGGTCAAATCTAATGATTCAAAGGGTAACTTAATCCTACCCCATAATAAAAAAATTGTTTCTGAATTTTATTTCATCACTTTGCACCCAGTACTCTCCAAGTGGTGACTGGGTGCACACAACTGCATTACTTTATACTTACATTGCCCCCATTGCAGCTCACAAAGTATTGGGTCAAATCTGGTGATTCCAAGGAATTTGATTTCATCCAGTTCAATTGTTTAAAATCTCAATTTAGAGCAACAGTTTCCCATTAAACCAAAAGATATACCCATGAATATTTTTCCTGTCCTACACTCAATTTTTCAAATTTGCACCCATCTATATCTTCCAAACTATTCCCACACTGTTGCCTTAAACTTAACTTACCAGAACCTAGATGCTTGCATAATCAGAATGAATTTCATTTTTTTTTTCATAATCCTTTAATTAGCTCAAGAGTTATGCCCATATGTGTATTTTTCCTACTGAAAATATATTTGGTCAAACTCTCACCCACCCCTATCTCCCAAAATATTCCCACACTGTGGCCTCAAATTTAGCAAGACATAGATGCTTGCATAATATGCATTAATTTATTTATTTCTAATAATACTTTGAGTAGTTCAAGAATTATGCCCATGTGCAAGGCTGCTGAGACTGGAGGAAGGTCGGAAAATAAAATGGGTAGGCTGCTGGGTTAAGAACTTTGCAATTGAGGTACAACTGCTGTTGTTGCAAGGCCTTTGGAGAAGCAAGGTTAACAGTAGGACTTTGCGGCCATGTACTGTGAACTTTGTTTTCGATAAGTGTGTAGCGGTGTGAGTGCCACTGTGAGCTCCATGGGTTGCGAGGTGATGGCGTGGGGGCGGGGTTGCTGGGGTTACTGGGGTCAGCGGGGTTGTAAACTTTTGCGGGAAGAAGCAGCTCGCGAGTAGACTCGCAGGCTGCCGCGAGTTCATCTTCCAGCTGCATCTAGGGGGTGTTCATAGGTGCTTTTCACAGGAATGGACCTGTGAAAAGTGTGGAAGTCGGGATTCTGGTTGTTGGCGCCACCCTCAGTGGCGCGCCAAGGTGCGCCCGCCCCGCACCCGTGCACCCATGCGCGCACTTTCTTATAAAAAGTAGGGGTGGCGCGCACCCCCCTGAACCTTATTTTGGACAGGCTTTTGGGGCCCAAATCTCAGTTTGAGCGGCATCGGATGTGATATTTGCAGGGGAACCCAAACGGGGACCCGCCTCCTTGTGGAAAAGGACGTCATCACCCAAAAAAAAAAATCAAAAAAACTCCATTTAAGCTTTAAATTACGCTTCGGAGCCCTCTCCCGGGCGCGCCTCCATTGCGCCAGCCACAAGCGCGCACCCTTGGGATGCCATCAAGGCGCCTGTCGGCGCGCACTTTTTCAAAAGTGGCGCCGACAACCAGAGTCGGGATGTAGGGAGTCGCCAGATGTGGCGACCCAAGCTCAAAATTTAACGACGCATGTAAAATACATCCTGAGATAGAGACCCCGGTGGATTGGGGTTTTGGAGGTCGCGTCGCTAAAAGCGGAGTAGCGACCCGATTTAGCGACGCCGGTGGAGTTGCTCTAACTAAACCTCTCTGTGTCTCACAGAGAGGGTTGCAAGTAATGTACAGTTCCTAGACAAATGTTTTTGTCAGGTGTTTTTCTTTTTTTTTTAAAAAAAAAAAGTAAACAAAAAATCATCACAAGTCTTTTTTTCACATGGTCCTCATGAGGGACTGATTATAAGTATGAATATGAAACATTTGAAACTACACAAAATCATTGAATAAAAATAAAAATCCATAGGTTTTTGGCTATTTTTTTACATTCTTTAATACTTTTTTTGAGGGAAAAAGTGAATTGCTATGGGTAGTGTTGAGACTGGGGAAGAGTGATTATAAGAGAAAAAATTTTAAACAAAAGAATTTTTTTATTTTTTATTTTTGTTTAGAGTGAAAAATTGACATCTAGTTGGCCCTCCTTTGGCATCAATGACAGCTGAACTTCTTTTGATATGGATTTCAAACTTTTCAAGTTCTCAGTCTCACAACTGAGGTTTCACTTAAATTTCACATGCAAAAAAAAAACAAAAAAACCCTGTGACAAAAACTTTTGTCTAGGCACTGTATGTCATCCTGTGGCTTGGATCATGAGAAAAAACATGGACTGACTACCCTTCTCTGCACTACAACTCGTACTATAACTTCCTCATCCATCCAAAGAATAATCCCCTTGAGGGGAAAGTAGAGCTGATCCTCGCGCACTTGGGGGTCTTTCAAACTCCTCATCAGCCCCACTGGAAAAGTTCATGCTCCCATTCTTACAAGGCCATGAAATAGTATGGACTTTTTCCTTTTATTTGATTTCATGCATATACCATGGCATGTGCATGTTGGTACAGCCTTCTTGAAGTAAAAGAAAAAAAAGGCACACCTTTTGGAATATGAGTTTTTGCCCATGGGGTGAAGGAGAATGCCACAAGTGACCAAATGAATTGAAAACCAAGAATCAGGATATTATGGGGTTCAAAGAGGCAGTTGATTTGGATGAGGGGAAGTGCATATTTGGGGCCTGCAAAGTTGGGCACCACCCAAAATGGGTTTCCAGCCTCTCAGGATCACACCAAAATACACAGTTTACTTGCAAGTCCCTCCCTGAAGTTGGCACAGTGCAACTCATGCACCACTGCAGGGGGGACTTGTGTTGAGTTTGGACTACACCCTGCCTGCCAAAAAAATATGGGCTGGATGATTGGGGGGATGAAATACCCGGAAACTTTGAAGCACACATTTTTGGACTCTAATGGTATTTTAGAATCCATAAATATCATTCAAAAGCTTCTGGCACATGCAAAAAAAATTTTTCAAATTGTCAAATTTGGGCATTCAGAACATCATAGTAGCCTGGTTCATGTGAGGAATTTTTATGCAAAATTCATAAAATTGAGTCTGCTTGCTTGCATAAAATTAATGTCTAAAATGTAGCAATCTTACAACAAAACATTATTTCAACTTGATTAAAATTTTGCTTGTCTCAAAATTTTTAATTGCAAGAAAGCAGCTACGTGAACCCCACTAGTATGTCTTGACAGGAGCATGCACTTATAGAGACATATTATGTAACTATAATAACATATTACATAGTTATAGCATTCAATGGTGTATTCTAATCTGCCCAGACAGGATGAGCACACCCATTAAAACACTCCTTGGGATGCAGAAATACAAAAACATATATCTCTTCATTGCCTGTTAATTGTATTTTTAATGAAATTTGCAGCTCAAGTCTTCAATTATCAAATTTTGGGCAGTTTCAGACCACTCAGCTGAATTGTCTCTGCATGTATTGCAAATCTAGTGCATCTGGCACTCATCCCAGTTAGGCAAAATATTTTCCAAACCTAAAGTCTGCTTGGCCAAGCTTCAAGTGCACTTGGAACTGGCCCAACCCCCACTTGGAACATGCAAAAGTTGGGGTGGGTCACGGAAAATTTAAAATTGGCCAAATCCAAGTGAATGTGCTATGACTGCAAAACTGGCCTTGAGAATATGATGATTACTAGTACAGACAACAAAAACCAAGTGATATCTTTATGTTTAATTTTGTTTTTTTAATCAGGTCAAGTATGGTTCTAACTTGTTAGGCTACAAATAACAACATGTAAAGAAGCAGAAAAGATGAAACAATGATTTTTTTTCAAAAACAGAGTAAATTATTATTCTGGAGGTGAGGTCAAGAGTGTTAGAATTGTGACCATTCCCCAAAGAGGGCTTTCTCCTTTCTTTTTCCATTTCCTTCCTTTTTTTTCTTTTGCATATTAGGCCCTCAACTCAGGCCCCTTTTCCAGGTTGTATTTCTTCTTGTCCCCATCAGAAATACATCCTCACTTAGTTCTGAGCCCATAAAATTGAGACATGCTCTGTTGGAGTCCCTCTCTTTTATTGTTATAAGTCCCTGAGTATACTCTACTGTTGGAGTCCCTCTCTTTTATTGTTCTAAGCCCCTGATTATACTCTACTCTTGAATTTCCAGCTCACCCCTTTCTGTCCTTTCTGGCCTCTGGCCATTATTCTTTTAAGGAGAGTCCCAGTTATCTCCTGCATGATGGAGCAGGGGAAATACAGCCTCTTACAGTGACAATCTTCTGGTATGAGAGTGAAGATATATTGGTAAACAGATGATCTTATTGACCAAGAGGTTTAATCAGCCCGGTGGAACTTGGGGATGTGCCAAGATACAATGAATAAACGGACAAACAGTTTATTTGGGGCTCTCCTTCCAAAAGGCAAAATCTGGGGTTTCTGGCTACATGGTGTCTTCATCAACCCAAAGGCATCCTTTGCAATTTTTTCTGTCACTGGTCAACCAGTGAATCCAGATTTCCCAGGGGATTTTGATACTTTTCCATTTTTAACATATTTTACTTTTCTAAGAAATCCAATCTAAAAACCTATCAATGTTTCCATCATCACAACAAAATTATTTGTTATTTTATTATTATTAACCCATCTTTCTCATATAAAAGAATTCTGAATCAAGTTTCAAACTCAAGTTTTGATTGGATCTGATGACTCATTTTTTTCTGTAGATTTGGAAGTGGGGAAAGTGATTAATGATGAGAAACAATCCAGCTGAAAAGAATAAAAAACAAAGAATAATATAAAAAAAGATTATAAGGGGTGACAAAACTGATTGATAAAATCCTTGCCAAATATATATGGAGGTATTCTTCTTGTGATTTTATTTTGGAATTTAAGAGTTTCATTTCCTTCCTTTGAATTTGAAGTTTTATTGTGGTGGGTGGGAAGTGCTTCAATTATAGAAAATATATTAAATAATATTTCTGAGGTTTCATTTTTCCCCTTGCACTCAAATTGTCTCTCCCTCCCCTTGAATGCCTTGCAATTTTTTTTTGGAGATGATGAAGGTTAAGCTTGATAGTTTGAAAAGAAGATAAGCATGCCAACCAATTCTTTCATCCTATGAGGAATATATTTTGGAACATAATAGTCTCTCAAAGACTTCCCAGTTTTCTCTCTCCAATAGTTGACAATATTCCAAGAAAAATAATACTTTTTTTCCTTGTGAGTTGCTGAGTCAAGGAAATGTTTCTTTTGCGCTTGGAGCCTGAAAAGCTGGTGAGCTCTCATGGCCCAATCTCTTTTCTGAATGTCTGGAGTGCCCATATCAATCTTCAACCACAGTTCCTGAAAGAATCTCAAGTGTTTTTCAACCTCTTCAACTGTCAATAGTTCTTGTTCATGTTCCTTGAAGAGTGAAAGCTGAGCCACAATCAAGAGCTGAGCGACTTTGGTGACATCTTGAATAAATATCACTAGAGTTTCTATCCTTTGTGTTGATACTGGATTTAGAGTGGCTTCCCAATTTTCACTAAGCCTCTGCCTCATGTCGTCAATGATTTGATTCTTAAAAAATGGATAATCTTCAAGATTAATTTTCTTGTCCGACAAGCGCAATAAAATGTCGAATAACATTCGCCCTCTGCGTCCATCATTCAATTCCAATCGCCAGTCAAATTCCAATGGATGTTTTTTTGAAAAAAATCCGGTTAGGAAATCGATTTCCTGATCTCTTTGAAGGTAAAAAAAGCTATCGAGGTCGCTTGCACCCTTCCATTGATTAAGATGTCTTAAAAATTGGTGCATGCGATCATCAGACTTTTCCTTTTCTGGGTATTCTCTTAAGAAGTTCCAATCATACACATTGAAAAGTGTTCCTTTTTTTGTTGATAGGCGAGTACGAACAGCTGATGCTTTCTCTTTTAACTTTCCTATTCCATCTCTTGTTGGATTGTTCTCTGCTGGAAGGACGTACCCAGGCTTAGAAGAAGTTGGAATCACGTCGCTTACCGAATTCATGACAGAGTGGTGTTGGTTGTTTACATGGTACGGTTCATATCTACTAGAAGGGCGGTCTTTCTTATATCTTCGAGAAGTTGAGCCAGCGCTTGAGTCGCTCGTTTTACGCCTTCCGGGGCTGGTAGAAGAAAACGTGCATGAAGAGGACTGTTGCCACGGTGGATATCCCCGATGATCACGACCATGACCAGAAGCTGACTGCATGCTTGTGAAGGTATTAGGACCTGGTAGACCTGGGAAGACGAGAATATTGGCTGCCAGTTCCTCCGGTGTATTACACCTGCTTGGATCAATCAACTTATCCATAGCTGTGGAGGAAGTCATTGGCTCATGAGAGGAAGAGACGCTTTCTGGAGGCATCTCTTTCGGCGGTGACGTGTTCAAATCGAAAGGAAGGCCTATCTTGCTCGGCCCTTCGTTCCATCCAGGTGTGCTCAGCGCTTCGTTCCATCCAGGTGGTATGGCCGCAGTCAAGAAGGCGAAGGTAGGTAGATGCAAGACAGAGCAGATGAAGCTGGGTCTCATGATGCAGTAGGACCAGGAGAAATTCTGCGAGTTGATCTCCCTGATAATGATGATGCTATTTATGAAGTAACTTGGGAAAGCAAAGCTCTAGTCTTGTACTGTGTGTACTGTGTATGTGGCATGCTGACCTCGCTCCGGCATGGTGCTTGGCATGCAGACAATTAGAGACTCGTGTCAGCCACGAAGCCGATGGTGCACTGTTCATCATTTTGATGTGTGGAACATTCCTTGGAGGGGGTTGCTCTCGCATCTCTTTGTCAGCCTAGCTTAACCCCATCGCCTCCCCTAGGAGGGTGGGCAGGGGTGGGCTCAGAGAAATAATGAAAATCCTGATATTGAGACAAGTCTGATAGGGGTTTGGAGGGGTGGTGGGGAGATTCCTTGGGCACTTGAATAGGTCTCATGAAGGCCTATTTGTTTGGTCTACATAACTGGCAGGAGTAAAACATGCAAGAGGAAGATGATGAAAATGGCTGGGCAAGTTTTGCCCACCAAAAGTTTATAATTTTATGTTGGGGGCCGCTTCTAACTTAGCGCAAATCCACCCTGTGGTCGTGCCGGACCCCGCGGAGCGCCTCCCGCAGGGAGGACAGGACCCCGGAGAGCCCCCGCCAAGCCGCCTTGTGTGGCACGTAGCAATTTGACTTTTTTTTTCAAAATGATACTTGTGTAATTAGCCGGATACGTAGCGACTCTCACCCACTTCAATATGTAGATTAAACTGGTACATGCATGAGAGAAAATTAGAGCGAGGGGCTCTCAGGGGCTCTCATTCCTGCTCATTCCTGCATTCTAATTTCTCTTCATCCCGACTTTCCTAAACAACGGACTACAATATGGATGAAAAAACCAACACTAGTGCCCTAACTCTCTGCCCCCTCAGTCAACCAGGAATCCCTTGCAGCCTATGCCAGTTTAAACAAGATGGAAAAGATTGGCTGTTTCGATGTTACTGCAGCAACAACAATGCAATTGTTCTTCTTCATGGCCGAGTACAAAGTGCACAGCAACACTGGAAGACTGGTGAGATTAATTTTCAACTTAACTTCACCTCACACATGGTGTATTAATTTATTTATATTCCTTGTTATATTTTATTAGCTCTATGTGTCAAGCGCACCAATGAGATAAAGAAGGAGATACCTATCACAGCCTTCTTTTCCAAGCGTCCAGCCAAGTCATCTCGAGAACCTGTTCGCAAGGTTCAGATTAAGGAGGTTGTATGTGCTGGCAACAATGATGAGACCTGGGAACAACCTCGTGCCAAGAATAAACTCCTCGATTGCATTTATGGCTCCCCTACCATCTATCACGGCGGACCTCCACGGCATGAAATCTGCTTGCGGCTTTTTGGTCAGACTCAGGAATCACAGCTTTCAGAAAATGAGCAACAGGTCTTACAAGAAACTTTAGTCAAAGAAGCCACTTGGGAGATTCCCCGGAATGATGGGTGCCACTCAATTCACTCGACCAGATGTGTTCGATTTCTTCCAGCAAAGGCGGGTGAGGATCAGATGGTCTGCCATCAGTGTCTGGCCATTCGTAAAGATGCATCCCTCATCACTGCAATCAACAGCACCTATGCGAATGGTGACACCTTGAAATACGTCCGGAAAACTCTAATGGCTGGGGACCCATTCCAGGAGAAGCGTCAAACCTACGAGCAAGTCAACATTCTGGCCACTCGTCTTGAAAGAGCAACAAAGAAGGATGACAAGACCTTCTGGAGAGTTTTTGCTGCCCAAGCAGAAGCCGGAAAGTTTGACAATCTTGAGCCCTTCAAAGGGCTTGTGATGGCTGTTGCTGTACGGAACGAACGAGAATCATCCGGGAAAGCATTAACTGGCGTACAATTCTCACCCCAATTCGATGATTTCTTGATGACATTAGCTGCAATGAGCCCATGAGGGGCTCAGTTTTTCCGCGAAACCTTTGCTGGTCGCACTCTTTGAAGTCAAAGAGATTTCCGTGCAAAGAACTCGTCTCACCTCGCTGATGGACTTGCCCTTGAAAACTTTGAGCGGATTGCATCGATCCTGAAGGAATTGAATTACTCCAGACCACTTGCGCTTGGCTCCGATCAGACAGTATGCTTGAAGAGTTTGAGAGCCAACAATGGTTTCCTTGTGGGTGCTCAGGGGGGGGACATCAAGTTCGAGTCTGAGGAACATCTCAAGCGATTGACCCTGGAAACCATTGAGAAGAAAAATTTCTGCTCCAAATTGCGAGCGTACACAATTCAGGTTCCATTGCCAGGGATCCCAACCTATGTTGTGGCTCTTTTAGCCAGCAAAGATAAGGAGTGCTCTAACGATATTCTTGAGACACACAAACAGGTTCTTGCTTTATGCAATCAAGTCGGGATGAACATTCTTTCACTCAGTTCTGATGGAGCTGCCAATGAGCTTGCAGCTCAGATGGATTTCGGACAACTCTCAGATTCTCACATGAAGTACTCGTACCCAGAACATGATATCAATATTGCAGTCCCTTTGGTCGGAAACCCTCCACTTCCTCTAGTTGGGATTCAAGATCCAAAACATGCACGAAAGACCAGTGTGAATCAACTTCTCTCAGGTGCTCGTTTATTGTGCTTTGGGAAGTATTGGTTCTCCATACTTCATCTATCAGTCCTCGTGGATAGTTCTGGTTCCTCGCTCTACGTCAAAGACGTCTTCAACTCCGATAAACAGGATGATGGCCGTGCATACCGAGTCTTGAATGAAGACACACTCAAGATTGCGTTAGGAAACGATGACTGTACCGGACTGGCCATCTACTTGTTTGTTATGGGAGAGCTATGCGATGCCTGGTTAAATCAAACCACAAGTCACTTTGATCGCATTGTTTCAGTCTACACCGCTCACTTTTTCTTGACTAGGTGGCACGAGTACCTCCGAGAACAGCAGAAATCGACTGGAGGAGTTATGTCTCTTGATAGAAATGGGATATCGCACCAGAGCCAGAAGATATTGGCATCACTTGCACACTCTCTGCTTAGCCTGATTCTATCCCATCGAGAATACTATTCCACAATACCTCTGATGCCTTGGAAACACGGGACGGAAGCCTGCAAACACATTTTTGGATGGATGCGGGTTATTCTACCAAACTTTACAGTCCTGGACGCCAGACAGATGATGCCCAAGATATTCATTATTGTGAAGAGTATCATGTTGGGAAAGGTGAAGATGCCCAAGTCTGAGCACATTCATTCTGGTGAGCCCTAAAATTTGAGTTGATCAGGACTATTTTTACTCTCAACGAACTTCACTGAAGCTGAAAAACCAACCAGGTTATCAATACTCATTCTCCGAATCCCTCGTTATGGACCCAAAGGTCACCAATCACCTAACACAATTTCCGACTAACAAGCAAATCAGTCAACTCTTAATGTTAGCTCAAAAGCGTGCCAAGGCCCTTGTTGAATTCACCGGAATGCAGAAAATGCCTGGCGAGACAAGTGATCTGGGTGTCATTCAAAGCAGAGAAGAGGGTTAGTAGCAAAACTGATATTTCTTCTGGGGCAGTAGCACAAACTCATCTGCTGCTAATCACACCAGGATTATCAATCAGTATTGCCAAACAATATTTATATCGTTCACAACCAACTGATGTCGATGATCCAGCTTGTGATAAAATAAACGAGGTCATTAAGGAAGTTGCTTTACTTGCCGGTGATTGTTGTACACTTGATCAAGAGCTCCTTGCAGAAGAAGAAAATCATGATGCCCTAGACACCACAATCTGCAACACTAGTCGGATGTCCATCCAAAGTCTTCTAAACCCAGAACATCAGTCCATCTCATCATAAATGATTCTTCACCAATGTGTAGCACATTCAACTAACCACCCTTCAACTGCTACAGCTGTCAAAAGTAACAACACTGGCAGTTTTGACTTCAGCCACCAATCCTCGCTCCAGTTGGTGAGAAATCTTAAGCTTCATGTTGATTGTTTGCTTGATATTTGCCACAACCACAACAGTGAAATGCTTCTACATCATGGAAACGAGCGAAAAAGATGCAAGAATAATGAAAATCCAGGCAGCATACCCGATTCAACCAACGCACTCATTCCAAAAACTTGCAGCAAGATTGTAGCCATCTGTTTGCGTGACTCTGATGCAAAAGATAATACAAAGGCTTGCATGCACCAATGGAACATACCAACCCA
>SMGU01010154.1:0-15357 GCA_004348175.1 Puccinia novopanici
CTTGCTCCCGGGCGTGTCAGTCAATGGTGTCATAGGTGTGATGGCTCAGTTTGGCTCCATCCAGAGAGCTGACTTCGAATACTTCCTCAAAGAAGTCTTGGTATGTTGTCTCACATCCCCAACACTATCAGAGCTAAACTGACCTGCTTAACTTCATGGGCTTTAGCTACCTTTCATGAACCCCTTTCCGGGTCCCAGGAGTGTGGTAGTGATGGACAACTGTCGGGTCCATCACAATGGTCGGATTGCATCAATTTTTGAGGCACGGGACATCTTGCACATGTACCTCCCCCCCTATAGCCCAGACTTCAACCCAATTGAAAAAGCCTTCTCCGTTTTGAAGAACCAGCTCAAACGGGCTCAGGTACTGACTGGAACCAACCAGGATCCCACAATTATCAAAAGCTTTTTTTCAGATGTTGTCACTCCCGAGCTCATGCAGGCTCTGTTTCGTGATTGTGGTTACTTGTAGCCTTTGATTTTTCTTTTTGTTGTATCGTTTGTCATCCATGTTCCAAGTCTAACAAGTCTATCTACTCTAGCTTCTCGCTGAAAACAAGGGGGAACTACCGATATTCTGCAATACAAACATGGTCACCCAACACAAAGTTAATATGATCCCAAGTTATCACATAGGCGGCCCGGATAAGTGTTGCCACACTTAGTTGCAAGGAGTTAACTTGACCGAAATAAGTTGCCACACAGTTTTCATTTCTTGTCAAGAGACAATTGAAACAATGGTATCACCCAGATGGTAAGGTTAGAAAATAGCAGGGGGTCAACTACAATTGTTGGGCTTTGTGGTAGTGGCCACATGCAAAGCAAGATTAACAAAAAGGGGGATAGGGATGGGCATAGCATAGATTTGGGGTCCAAGAGATATCACGAGGATGAAGCTGCAGTGGTGAGCTCTTCATGTTGGACAGTCTTGTGCGAGAGCGGACCAATGAGTTGAATACCTTCACATATCAAGCGTGCAGGGCCAGGTTTAAAGCCCAATTTGATTAGCTTGCTCTTGTTACTACGGCGGAAGTAACCCCAGGTTGATATGTTGTCCTCTTTGATCAACCATCGAGTGTGGTAGTCATCAGATGGCATTTGGCAGAGATCAAGAAAGGCAGGCATGCTCATGCCTGCCACCGAGTAATGTGGATGTGCCAAGTGGTTGACAACATTTGATCGGTCCGACACATGGAGGGCATTGAATTGAGTCAAGTTAATGGGAGTGACATTGCGAGTAGGAAACCCTGTGCGACCAGCGGAAGATGTTCAGCTTCCCATAAACTGGACCTCGGGGGATGATGGTGGCAAGGGATTGGCAGCGTTGGGACCATCATTGGCCATCGGTTGGACCACTTCAACAGATTGGGCCATGGAGCCAGCCACAGATGACTCGTTGTCTTCAGCGGTAGCTCCTGAGTTCTCAGATGGGAGGTGATCACGCTGAGGTGAACCAAGTAGTCGGTTGAAACGACTAGTAGGTGACCCAGCTTCACCAAGTCGATCCCGAACAAGCAGTGGAGGGGGGTTGGGAGACCAATCAACAAGTGGTGAAGGGGATGGTGATTCGTTCACTTGGCCACGAAAAACACGTGAGGCTGGTGAACCTGATAAGGCACTGGGCGCCACTTTACGCTTGGATTTGATTGGGGAAGCGGCCTGCCATTCAAATAGAGGTGTATCGGGGGGGGGGGGCAAGAGATACGCCAGGCACATCACCGTCCAGCTTTCGAGCCCATGCCCACAGGACTTTGTGCGTCAATCGAAGGAACCGACCATCACCACTGGGATGCATGGAATATTCCCCCTCATTGGAGGGGGCGCCCCGCTCGTCACGCTTCCCCAGATGGTAGTCACGCAGCTTGATGGCATTGGCAGTGCCTGCCTCACTCACTTGGGCGTTAGGCTGGTCGCAAACCAAACGAAAGGTCAGTAACACGTCAGCTGAAAGATAAATGGGATGCTTACATTGACCTGCAAGTGTGCTTGCAATTGCTCCAACGGGGCACATTCCTCAGGTGTACCATTCATGAGGATTAGACAAGTGTTGGCCTCCTCGTGCTAGAGCAAAAAAGCAAGAAAACAAACATTAAAATCAGGTATGGGAAAACATTGGAAATGCATAAAACCTTACCATGCTCTCAGCTTGCGCTGCTGCCTTGGGATCCTGCTGTGATATCTCAATGGTGATTGGTCGGCTGGCAGGTGCAGCCTCGGCGGCATTGGCAAACTGCAACCAGTTTTCATCGGTTGAGATGACAAACTTTTTGCTGGCCCCAAAAACTTGGTCGCTCAAAATGATACCCTGCCACGTGAGCAACATCTTCTCATCGGCCTGGAACATTGTGGGCGCAAGGTGCTCCCTCTGGCCAAGCAAAAGGATGATCTCCCTTTTGGCGAGGCCCCAATCCCAGTTGGTTGGGACACTTTTCCAGACTGGGTGAGGATTACTGTGGGTGGCTTTCACCCATTCTGGACGACCTGGAGCGACGGTGGCAGAAGATTTCTTGACGGGTTCCACGGGTTCGACAGGAGGGAGCCAGATTATGTATTTGATGCCTATATTGGTGGATACAGCCGACGAGGGGATTGGACGGATTCGGATGGTTGTTGGTGCACTAGTTGCTTCAGGGTTGGCCGGACAAACAGGGGTGGGGTTGTCACGATCCCAATCAGGAAGACCGGACTGAGGTTCTGGGGTAAATTCTGGAACCCCTTTGGGTTGGGACATCAGGAAATGTGACGGGACCAGCTCATCCTCCATATGGTGATACTGGATTTGCTGGCTGTTCTGCAACATTGCTGGGATTTGAGGTTGGTTAGACATGTGTAGAATGCTGAAAAGCCAGGTAATTGCGCTTTGGGATAGGGAAATGGAAGTCGATGGTTCTTTGGTGTGGGTTGCAACGTTTTCGTGGGTGAGGGGGAGCTGGGAAAAGTGAATTGCCTCCATTTCCATGGCTGTTTGTGTTTCTGGGCTGGTAAAGTACAGGGACGGATTGGGTTGTCACATGTGGCACTAGACTGTAATCCTGCAGGGCACCCAGCCACAGGGCTTGATGTTCCAGGATATTCTTGTTTTTATTTTTATTTTTCGACATTTGGTGCCCAATTTTGTTTTTCCAAAAATGTCAAGAGGGCAAGCTTTTTTGGAATTACTGTATGTACTGTTTTTTGTAATATTCATTGCTCTGACTTGGACAAAATGTGTACACCGCAATCTATAACTTCCAAGTTAAATCCAGATGTCTAGTAAACTGATAATGATACAGTTGAAACGACGGAATCATGATATTCCTTGGCCACCAGACCCTTCCAAATTTGAAACATTGTGCTCATCCTCACCAAACTTCCATGAGGCTGTTTTACTATGATGTGTGTGGGTAGAATGCAAAGGATTTGGACTTGTGTGGATTTTCTTTCATCATCCTTTCTTCCTCCTCTGAAATGAAATCATCAAGTTTGACTTTTTTCTTGTTTCAAACCACATTTTAGGTTTCTTCAACCCAAACACCAGATGCATAGCCATGCTCTGTGTACATCACTCTCTGATTTTGCTTCTGCATTTCTTGCTGCCTCAAAACCTGAAAACTCAATAGCACTACAGGCTCTTACATCAGGAATTACTGATCAATCTTTCTAGTTTCCTAGATTGATTAAAGTAGTTTGAACTGGTACAAGGCGGGAAGTATGTGTTTGGTGATGGTGTAAGGTGCTTTTTTGTGTAATAGAAGTTTAATGATTCTGTAGATCAATGCCTGAATAGAAGGTGAAAAAATATTTCAGCCAATCCAATGATACCAAACTAATAAGAGCAATCCCAGTGTGAAGAAAATGAGGAGTGGACAAGTTCAGCCATATTTCCCCTGGTGTCTCCAGGTACATTATGAGTGTGATCAAATTGTCAGACCATTTGGATAGTTTGGATTAAATTTTTAGTTTAGGGAAAGTTAAGCAGTATTAATCAAAAGCACAATCACAATAATCAATTCCATTTAGGCCTGGCTAAACTAACCAGGAGGTAAATTTCTGGTTAGTGGGAATCAAATCTGATGAAATTTAACCTGAGATTCAGTGGCCAACCCCTGTCATGGAGCTCAAGGGTATCCACACTTGTCAACCTCCCAATAACTCCCAGTTCAATACCAAACCAATACAATCATGGGTCACTTGTAATCCATCTAGCCTGAGATAAAATTGGCTCTAAATTTGACCACACCAATGCAGATGGTGTCATTCTTCATGACATTTTGACTATTTTTCAATCTCCATTTGGGAATCTAGAATTCTTCCAGCTCTATTTTTCATGACATTGTACACATTCACAGATCAAATAGGTCACTGGATCCTTTTCCTTCAAGTGAGCTTTACTAGTTGCTGTTTTTGCGACAGTTAAGAGCCTCAATACTGGAATAAGAATAGAGGAGCATATGAGTACAGAACCTTTAAGGATGAACCAATGGATAAATCAAATAAATCCACAGCACAACAGCAGATATTCTGCATTTTTGGATAGCGAAAAAGGACTGGATGGAGGATTGGAGTTGAGCTAAATATCATCGTAATCGTTGCTCTTCACGCTCCTCCTCGTCCTGGAGAACGATCCTGTTTCTTCCGGATCCGAAATCAACGAAGCTAGCTATGAAGCAAACGACACAGACGCCAGCGGTAGCAATTAAAGCAGTGATTACTTGTGGTGCGTCTGCCACTTTCTGGAGAGTTCCTTTGCTGTTGATCAGCAGACCAACCGACAAATAGACGACTGCCAACATTCGAACCAAATCTTTGGCACGGTATATGATGAAGGCGTTAGCGAGTCCAATTATGAACACGACACCAAATATTACCTAAATGAAGTTGCAAGGGAAAAACCATTTGCATCAGTTGGATACAAGTAGTCAAGAAGTTCAACCAAGAAACAAGAGTTCAATACCCAAGCATGAGTGGAAAAATGCCTCTCCCAGGTGTTGTCAATTGGTGATCGGTACCATTTCAAGGAGATGAGAATTGATTGAGGAAGATCGACTGTGAACAGGATGGTCTGAAAAAGCTGGACGGGAATGTATATGAAAATAAAGCTAAAAGGCTTGGAAGTGAAGGAGGGCGGCGAATGTCTCCAGATCGAGTGAAGGGTGTACGTCATGAGCAGAAAGATCGCGAGAAGAAGCACCGTCGCCACAACAAAAAGTTCAGCGGCCTGTAATATCCGCATCAAGGCCAAGGCGACATTAGGGACAAAGACGCACCAGGAGATAAGGGCTCAAGTCAGTGAATCGTGTCACCAGAGGTCCCAAGATTTCTGTAAAATGAATAGAGGAGTGTTACGAGTGATGAATTTGACGAACCCAGAAGATAGGCCAAAGGGCGAAGCCGAACAGAGCCACAACGTAGGTCATTCCGATCGCATGAACAAAGGTCTGCTTTGTTTCTTCGGTTCGGTAGCGTTGATTTGAAGTGCAAACCACCATGAAGGCCATACCGAACTGGCAGGCAAAGATAACCAACCAGTAGAATCCGATAAGGACCTTACTGGGAGTGAGTAGAGTGTAATACCGATCATTAATATCACCCACTACAGACAACAAGGGAATATCATGTGAGCGATCAACTTCTATTTCTTCAATTCGGCCGGACGTGGAGTGTGCATCTTAACTTGAAGGCTCAACGAGCAAGGCGCATACGACATTTGAAAACATGGCGGTCAAGGTGGCCAAAGGCACAAAGATCTTAAGCCTAATGATGTCATTCTGTTCTACAGGCTGCGTGTACGTTTCGGACGAAGGGTGCTTTGGTGAGTAGGATTATGAGTGATGAGGTGGAGCGACGAACTTACAATGATATCCGCTGCTGGATCGTAGGTGGGTGGGCCTTGTGAGGGATATGTGTAGGAAGGGTTGGTGGTTGTCATTTTGACGAGTCGAAGGTGTGGGTGAGCTGGTTGATCGAAGCTGTCATTTGGCCGAGCTGTTCTCTCCTGACCGCTTTTAGCCATCGATCCGCATACAACCTGAAACCTTTCACCGCCCCCACTGAATGACGTCACTACACCTCTGTAACACCAGTACGTGATCTCTTTCTTTTCTATCCACTCAAGCTTCCCTGTCATTTCTTCATTTAGGCTCTCTTGGTCAATGTTCTAATCTTTTTGAACCACAATCCTGTGATGGTACATGAATTGTTTTTCTTTCAAAAACGCGTGCTGGTCCTTGTTGGCCTGATAACAAAGGGAAGCAAGGATTTTTGATCTAGTGAATCCTTGACTCAAATTCAAAGGAATGGGATGTTCTTGAGGAATGTTTAGAGGATCAGAGTGTGGCAGGAAACAAGATTCTGCAAGTATTGATTCTGCTTTTTTTTTTTCATGCTCATTTCAAGTAGTGAGCAAAAATAATCAATCTTGAATGGGCAAGCTTAGAGAGACCCATGCAGTCAGATCAGAAATACAGGGAAACACATGTTAGGGAAACGCGTCATTATCTCAGAAGTCAATATCTCAATTTTTTCCTCTGGATTGTGGTCACTTCCTCTCTGTGGTGATGGTGCACGCCTCCAAATCAATGACAGTGTGGCAGTGTGGTGGGCTGGCCGGATTTGTCAGTTCCGGGGAGTAGACCCCCGTTCGACCGGCTTCCGGTGCGGGAGGTTTGACCCGGTCAGACCCGGGGCACGAACTGAAATAGCACTCCGCTGACTGGTCGATAACAAGAGCACTCCATTACGACCACTCACTCCTCATTCAACATTTCTCAACGAGACTCGAGTCGATAACCAAGAAATACTCATAATTATTTCTTAATTATGGTCCTCAACAACTTGACCGCAAACTGGGCTAGCCTGTCGAGGAAGTCCTTCACCTTACCAACCACAGTGTAAGTCGAAAACAGTCAAACAGTCTCGCATCCCTAAGGAATTAATCCTTATCTCCCTCTTGATGTCTCTCCAGCGCTGCTTGTGCCAAGGGTATCCCAATCGCCCCCCGCCTCAACCTCGCTGCTCATGGTGCCCAAGGTGCCCATGACGAACATCATGACGACGCACATGGTCCATCGAGCATAAAGGATCGACACAACTTCAACATTCCTTCCTTTGCCGCTCGAGTTAATGTGCCTACGTGTTCGATTGCGCAATTATCATCTCGAACACCAACCAATGGTCCGCCAGTCTATCTCTCTCTCTCTTTGTCTTTCCTCTCCATCAGCAGGAGTGTTGGCGGGTATTGAATGTCAATGTGAATCTGACATCGCTTTTACATTTAAACTTGATGAACCAGTCAACCCTACCCTCCCCCACCAGCGCCAATTCGGCACCAGCACCGTGAATACTGGCATGATTCCCAAGACTTCGGGACCATCAACCTTCCAGGATACGCGAGAAGTGCCCAACTTCACTAATTACAAGACAGTCTCTGAGGATACTGGGCGAGCATTCTCATACCTGATGGTCGGATCGATGGGATTGGTAACTGCATCAGGAGCGAAATCATTAGTCTCGGACTTCCTGACCAATCTCTCAGCCTCTGCCGATGTCTTGGCGTTAGCCAAAGTTGAAATCGATCTTGCGAATATTCCAGAGGGCAAGAATGTGATCATCAAATGGCGTGGAAAACCCGTCTTTATCCGACATCGTACTCCTGCGGAAATCGATGAAGCCAATTCGGTCGATATCTCCTCCTTAAGAGACCCCCAAGCTGACTCTGACAGAGCCAAGCGCCCCGAGTGGCTTGTCATGCTAGGCGTCTGTACCCATCTGGGTTGCGTGCCGATCGGCGAGGCTGGAGACTTCGGCGGATGGTATTGTCCTTGTGAGCTATCGCTTGACGACTTTGTTTCAGGTTCTCACACTAGCGATGATTGATATTAATTCACATGCCATCTTGACTGCTTTCAGGCCACGGTTCTCACTATGGTTTGTTATATTTTGTTGAAATATTTCAAATACAACTTCCCCATTCACCCTCGATCAAATTATCTCAGTCCTAACCATGCCTTCCATCCAAATCTGAATTCCAGATATCAGTGGCAGAGCTCGACGAGGTCCAGCCCCTTTGAACCTGGAAGTACCAGCTTACGATTTTAACGATGAAGAGGGAAAGTAAGTTCGCTTGTGGTCTATCGTTTCTTCCCCCGGTCTCACTCGACGTGATCGATCCCTTGACTGATGTCTCTCTTTGGCTCGCAAGACTGATAATCGGGTGAAAACCAAGGAGGAGAAGTATCGTCAAGTGGAAATGAAGACGAACCGATTGTCTTTTTAAAGTTTATATAGTTATAGAATTGTCCTACATTGTGTCTCTCCATGGCATGTTGTCATCTTTTCCTTGTCTTGACACATCATTTTTTGCGACCAACCCTTCTTGCTGTGTTCTTCCATGATCAGGGCACACCCACCAATGGAAATCATCAACACTTCCCCCCCTTTCCTGCTTAGTGACAACATACTCAACCGGCTAGATATGGTTAATTTGCAACACATGTTCATGTCTCTTTCTGCTCAACACTGAGAAGGAGTCTCCAGGGGATCATTTGTGGCACCTCCAGGGAAGTCCTAAGATTCCTGTTTTTTGTAGGACTTGTCAGAAGGTGTTCTGAAGCTTAAGATAAGAAGAATCTGAAAGCATCCAGGTGTGTCTCAAAATCATTTTTGAACTCATGTGTATTTCAATCTGAAATTAGCCAGAGATCAATCTGAACAGACACCATTAAATTTGGTGAAATGCATCACAATTCACTCAGAGACTAGATGAGATAATCATTTCAATTTCAGGTTTACTTACAGAGAATATTATAAAATTCCTTTTGCAAAATCAACCCTTGGAAAATATTTCTACTGAAATGAAAATAATTCCAAGTTTTTATATTTGAAATTTCAGCATGTTTATGGGAGAAGATTCCCCTGTATGGAGTCACCACTTAGGAAATGAAGATTCAGCTTTCCAAGAGATGATGAAGATTCATTCTGCAAGAAGCCCATGGTTCTAGTCCATTTTGCTTGGATGGAGGGAAGCCATAAAACACCACAAGTATTATTGGTTTGAAATTATTGATCTCTTATTATCCCACACAAATTGAAATATGTATTGATTCAAATGCATCATATCCTGAGTCTGTGATAGTATGAGTTTGAAGCCATTATAATTAACAGAATTTCTTGTTTAATTCCACCCTGTTAAAGCTACTGAGAGTTTGAAATGGTGGGTGAAATGCTTCCATGAGGTGTTTCTTTTCCTGATGTGAAAGGTGGAATTAATTTTTCTTGAAATGTTGAAATTCTATGTTGCTTTTATCAGCTGGTATAAATGTGCAATTAATTCAAGATTTATCCTGTGTGACATTTGGTGTTGCAGGTCAACATAGAATCACTTCTTTTTATTTTTTCAAATATTGAACTGGACAAATAATTTTGATTATTTTTAAGGATAAACAATGAAATATGTAAGTTATAAAAATTACCACTGGGGATAACATCCTTTATCAGAACATAAATCTCATATTTATGTTGGATCCCCATAATTGAATGTACTGATCACTAAATCTAAGTTTAAAAATTGATTGGATGGATACCTGGATCTTGTAACTGCTGATCCTTGAATTTACCTTATCATTTTTGAACCTGTTTCCCTTTACACTTCAATCAATCAAATCTCTTTCTAGTAACTTAGATTGGTTTCATGACAGTGCCTGTGGACTTTCTTATTTTTAACCTTTTTTTTTCTTTCTGTACAAATGTCACAAAACTACAATTTTTCAAAAATATATTAATCTTAATTTTTATCTTGTCTAGTCTTTCTTCATTCATTCATTCATTCATTCTTTTTTAATTCATTCTTTTTTTCCTTCTTTATTTTTTTGCTTTGTTTTTTTGAATTAACCTTTAGTTGTAAGAGGAACCCAGTCAGTGGAATCAACAATTTCACCATTTCCAGAAGACTTCACAATCATCACAAGGCTTCATGGATACACCTGCAGTAAGCTTTATGAAGAGGCACCTCCCTCTGGTACCCAAACAAGATTTCACAAGCAAGATATATCCCCAATTGCTCCTGCTTTGATATTTTCAGCTACAATAATGTGGGATCCTGGCGCAAAAGCCTTCCATTATCTCAAAATTTGAGCGACGTAGGCCGTTTGACTAAGAAGTAACTAGTAATGACTCCACTCAAACTTGTAGTTCAACCTCTTCAATGTAATTTGAAACAAGAAATTCCTCATTGATAGCCTTTAAGCCAACCCGTTGGATTTTTAAACTCCGTGAGGAGATTGCTTGGCAGTAGATGCTCACCAGTCCTTGCCTTGTCTCAGTAGTATTTAATTGTAATCCATGAAGGTTATCAAAGCCAGGGCAGTTAGTAGAAAAAATAGTCACCAATGAGAATCACCCCTAATTAGCCATTCCCAGCTAGCTCACAGAAAGTATGTTTGACTGCAACACAGATTTGCAGGTGGTTGAAAAGACAGCGGGAGTTTGATGAATCCTCGACTTTGATTCGTATTAAGGGTTACTACGATCTATTGAACAAATATCATGATCGAGTATTTAGGTGCGTAATGCACCATGTATTTCATTGCTTCCAACCCTACAAATCCCGCCATATTGGTAAAATTTTTGAAAAGTCCATGGTTCCGAGGCCTAAGGTTCAGGAGGATGAGTAAGACCCTGGCTTCAGGACAACGGACCTTCTCCAGTCCAAAAACACTTACCAGTCACCGGGTCCCAACCCTTATTTCGGAGAACAATTATAATGTCGATACATGTATGATCAGATTCTGATTCAAGGTTTGTTATTTTCTATGAACGAGACTCACCGGTACAGCAGAAAACCCTGCAGTATCGCATCCCGGATTCGTCCCCTTCCTGAAATTTTCGGCCTGTCAAACGCGCTGTATAGAATTTTTGGTAGTGATTTCAACTCACGTGATGTCGTTGAAAGATTCGTTGAATCTCGAGGAGTATAATGCTGGGTTGATAAATCCTATAGGCTAAGGATTGACACCAAAAATGGTTCAGCTTGAGCGTTGCTTGAACACTTGTATGCTCCATTTCACCCACCTTTTTGCCTAACGTCGTTCTTGCGTCGTTAATCATCGCAAGCATCGATGCCACGACCGGCGCTGAAGCGGAAGTTCCATAAACCAACCCAAATTTACCTTCGACTGCCACCACGCTTCACAAAACCGAGGTCTCAGAAAAGGATATTGTTGATCGCCAGCAAGCTAGCTTGCCTCTAGATTCAAATTTACAATGACTTACTAGTTGGCACCATTCGCACTCACGTCTGGAAAGCCTCTAGTTTTCATCGAGGAGTTGTACCTACCTCGAGAAATCTTGGGCGGGTGGTTTTTGAAGAATGATTTTACCGCTGAAGATTGGTAGGAAGGTTGCTTGAAAACATTGCTAAATCCTCCACCACTTTGAATTTTTGTATAACACGCCACCTCCGGATCGTGGACGGTCTGCTTTGACGGGACTTGAGTCGCGCCGACCGATGTTACGTAGGGGCATGTCCCGGGGAAGGAAGGGTTGAAGATCTATTGGGAATGCGATAATCAAGAAGAAAAAAAATGCACAGGAAATTTTCCAAAGTCAAGGCAAAGTGGCACTTATGATGCTAGTGGCCAGATCCGTGACAAACCTTGCCTTCAACACTTTGGCTTCCATCACGATTAAGACACACACCACGATTTCCAGCTACCCCATTGTCCCTGGGAAATCCCGCGCCAAAAAAGGGAAGAATAAGCCACTCGAAATGGACCTACCGCTTAAACATGGTGGATGAAGAATCATGCACGTACCCTGACGAAAAGAGGAAAGTGGTTCCCATGAGTCCCAGCTTACCATACTCGTTACACTGTCGGATTAGATATGCGGGTGCGGCATCGGCTTCGTTCATACCTGAATTTGGGTACATTGAGTAAGTTAGGTATCACCTAAATGCTAAGACCATCTCAAGCCCAGCACTTACCATAGGAAGTTGAAATAATATCTGCGGGCTGAACGGTCCCACAGTCACGCTTGGGGTAGCCGCGTGGATTTGGGTAAAGGCCATCTTGCACGGGGTCTAATGGCGTAGAGCAATAGCTGGAATCCAATGCATCAAGGCTATAGTCATGCGAAAGGATATTAGTCTTTTTGGCATATCTGGGATCGGTTTGGTGAGCGCTTTGGAGCATACAAGTTGTTGAAGCTTCCGCCAATTTGAGGATCCCCCACTTGGTACAGCGCGATCTGAAACATTGATGATGCCAAGTAGGAGGAGGGAGCGGGCCGCAAATGGGCAGGATTAGTCACTTCTACGTGTTTGCATGCTAAGGAGGGACGCAGAGAAAACGTAATGACTCAACCTTAAGAGGGTGTACAAATGGCATCGAGTACTGCAAATCAAGATTGCTCTCGCCATTCAAACCGAATTCCGTTGTTTCTTGATTGATCTCGCCTGCGCAAAATACCAGCATCAGTTTTCGATATATTAAATAGAAGTTCTGCTGCCACTCTGCTAACCTCCGTCAATAGGGACGAGTTTGGGGCGGGATCCTTTCATCTTGGGAGCGAAGGTCTATCGAGGCAGAAATGTGTTAAGAGAAATTATGCGTGATAGTATCACAACTTGGTCTAACTCAACTGAGAAAAACAGGTCCATATCCTTGTAAACGACTGATTGCGGCGTGTACTCGACTAGAAGATACCAGCAATGAATCAGGTGAATCCAGGGGATCCTTAGTTAGTTATATTTTTTTTCGTTTGCCACCAAAGGTGACTACGAGAATACCAATACGACTCACCGATTGCTAGAGAGTGATTAGCTGGAGATTGCATCTCATAATCTCCGAATTTATAAAGCGCTCTTGAGCAACCCATAGAATTGAACCGAGGGTTCTCAGCTTGGACCACAGAATCGCGGGGATGAATGTGATTTAAATAACAAAAAATTACTCGCTTACTTCAAGCATTCCATTGTAGTGAAATTTGAACAGTGCGCAAGATCGTGTTTGATCGTCGAGATTATAGAGCGATTGAAGTCTTGCGAGTAATGAGGGATGTTTCCACTGTTTGGATTGCCTAGCCGTCGAGCCGCTCCTGGTACCGGAACAATTTTTGGGGCAGCAAAAGATTGCTCGGTAGATGTGTGTCTCTTATTCTTCTTGGCCAACTTCGGCACATCTTGACTGACCCCAGCATATTGATACTTATTGGTGCTCGGAATCGTATCAAAATGGACTGTGGGCAGGACGATATCTATGTGCTGGAAAAGCCGTTCTGGAAGCTTATAGTCCTCACACGCTGTGGGTCAACCAGTTCGCGAAAGCATTGTCAACAAAAATCATCGAGACGACAGCAAGACGAAAATCAGTTTAAGTGAATTGTTCACACTCTTAATTGCGAAAAAAAAACTGCATACCGACGTGAGTCTGACGCGTCTCCTCATGCAAGTAGACATGATACTTGGTATCTAAAAGCTCCTCCGCCTTCGACAAAGGGAGCTGAATGTTGAGCCAGGTCCCTCCATTACTCAATCTGGGATGATGATTACCTCCCAAAGCAGAGTTCTGGCTCACGAGCCAACTCGAAACTTCATCTATCGCCACATCAGATGGTGAGAAATGCTTTCTAACTCTTTCAGGACTCCAGTGATTTCCATAAGACTCCGAATCAGGATCCGAGACTTTCATCAACTCGTCGTGCAACGTATGCAAATTAGATTGTTTCAGACCAAATTTAAGGGAGACAAGAAAGGAAGGTCCAACGATTGATTGAAGGTCTTGTTGTCGCTTCCACATCGAGTTCGGCACTCTTCTTTCGTGCACGATTATATCGGTTCGAGGGGCGGCAGAAATCAGGGCAACTAGACTAAAGAATAGAATCACGAGGGTGGATACCGACCGAGCGGTATGTGCTGCTCTATCTTCCATGGTGAACGGATCTTGGATATTTAGGTCACCAGTGAGTGAGCAATAGCTGCCCGGATTGACAATGTGTAACCTCACGCCAAAGCTTCAACAGCAACGAAACCTGGAATTGAAGGTCGATGGCTGATGTTAAGGAGAATATAAGACAGGGGATTGGGAGTTGACGGATGGAAAAACAGATTACTTGGATCCTAGACATTAAATACTTCTTCAGCAGATGTTGAAAAGGGATCGTTGGGGTAGAGGAGTGATGTGCAAATCCACACCCAACACAAGCTTGGAAAGTGAAGGAAAGAAAAATACTGGTGTCATCAATTCGAACGCCTAATCAGGTGTGTGGATGATGCACAAGGCATCAAGTACTTTATGGTAGCGGTATGATACCCGTGACGGTGCGTAAGTTTCTAGTTTGAATTTCTAGGACACAGAGTTACCTGAAGTCACCATCCATGAAGTGTTCACCACAATGCTGCTTGAACACGCTTAAATTCTGAAGTTTATGTTGGCTTGTCATGTCGGATCTGCACTAACCAGATGACAGAGCGTCAGGAAGCCACTGTGGTGCTCGAGTGAGAGCAAATTAACATAAACGTGGTGCTGACTCTACCAGGTATCGCTGCTAGAAAGATCCGTAGTCACCAGGAATGTTGGCATGTTGCAGGAGGCACGCCAGTGACTACCTGCAGGTGATAACATTTTGGTTGGCCAGTGTTTGGAACTTAGGATCGCCTAAGGAATGACCTTGAGCGGCCCATTTCTGAAGCTAGCCACTTCGGGTGGACTACCTGCTGAGGTTTCTACGGAGCTTTTTTATCAGTGCAGTACTGTTAATTGACATTTGGCACTGAAGCTTGGTTGTCTTTTTTCGAATATTCATGCATAAGGGATGCACTGAAAAGATCCAGCTCTGAAAATTTCTGGAGATGGATTTCCTGTTACCGTTGGTGCGACGTGTCTAGATGCAAATTGGTGGTGAAGCTGTTAATACTATACGTGCCGGCATGGTCGCCGGGCCTCCTCAAACTGCGCTACCGGCTTCATGAATGATGACGGCGATCAGTGCGCGCCCCCTGGTAAAGTTGCTCTAGTTGGTTTGGCGGTGGAGCCCTCAGCCACCCGGACGCGAAGCTCTCTTGCATCCGTGACCATTGTTCCACCTTGATCCCCCACTCTATCTTATCGAGCTGGTCTGAATCAAGCACCAAAAGATCCAAATACATCATCCCAGTCAGCAGAAATTTTAACTCAATCCATTCTTACCACAGTGCTGATGACTCAATCGACCTGATTGTCCAAATACAAGAACTGATGGGAAAAGACCAAACAAGATAAAAAAAGAAAATAAAAGAAAAGAAAAGAAAAGAAATGAAAAGAAAAGAAAAGAAAAGAAAAGAAAAGAAAAGAAAAGAAAAGAAAAGAAAAGAAAAGAAAAGAAAAGAAAAGAAAAGAAAAGAAA
>SMGU01010155.1:0-2500 GCA_004348175.1 Puccinia novopanici
AAAACATAAATAAGCCCAGTTTCCCAGATTGTTCTTCCTTATCCCACCATCATCTTATTAAAATGTCATCATCAATTCCTCGTGGTCACAAAGTCTGCACATGTCTTACTTGTGGAGCAAAGCAACACATGACCCCTTATGGCCCACGTCAAGGAATTGTCTTTACAATAAACAGTATGAAATACATGTCTCCCAAGTTCCCAATTTCCTCAGAATGAAGTTCAAGGACCCTCAAGACTTATTCAAAATACATCACAAAAAAATAAACAATACCAAAATTCAATTCAAACAACACCTTATGATGTTGGTTCTGTGCAAGATCCAAATCCCAATTTTCTGAATCACAAGGACTACCAATATTTGACTCAGCCAAATGGTCACAAATTTCCTGGAAGCAAAATGATCGACATGTCATCTTTCCCATGGTTTCACCTCAATGTTGGTTCTTTTTCACAACATGAGTAGGGAGGCATCCCGTTTCCTCCTTGAAGCATTAAATATTCAAAACCAGATAGTTCTCTCAGAATTTGATCCTAGTTCAATTAATCAGCTCACCCAAGTTCCCTCACTACCTCAACTCTATTTGATCAGCTAGATCTTGATAGTGATATGAGAATATATGCATGCTGTCCTAACTGCCTATATCTTGTAGGTCAAGAGGATGAAATAACAGATCCTGAAATAACTTGTGAGCGCCACCTCAGGAAGTATGAAATTGAAGGAGCATGTCAGGTGCCAATTGGAAGAATGAAAACCTCAACTAATTCAATTGATAAACGCAAAAAAAAACAAGAGAAAAATTTGAAGCATTCAAAACTTTTGTTTATCAACCTTTTCAGAATTGGTTAGGGAGATTTTTGCTACGTCCTGGAATTGAGGATAAAATTTCTATTCACCTCCAAAGAGAAGAGCAATCAATCATGACTGATATTTGGGATGTCTATGTGTGGCGTAAATTTAAGGGCAGTAGTGAAGACACTACATTTTTATCTCATGATGGAAACATTGCCTTTGCCCTTTACATTGACTGGTTCAATGCTTTTGGAAAATCAAGTCGGCATGCTAGCCTTGGAACCTTGATTCTTGTTTGCTTGAATCTCCCACCTGAAGAACGGCTAAAACCTGAAAATGTTTATGTTGCAGCAATACTTCCTGGACCAAAGGAGCCAACAGGTCCGCAATTAAATAATCTACTTGAACCACTTATTGAAGAGCTCAAGACTTTGTGGAAGGGAGTTTACTTTTCAAAAACATTTAAACATCCCAAGGAAGAAAAATTGGGTAGCACTGTTGACAATTATTGCTGACCTACCTGCAATGCGGCGTATTACTGGGTTCAAAAGCCATTCTGGAACTATGTTTTGTAACTTCTGCACTATAACAAAGGAGGAAAAAAATTAAGTTCAGCCTTTTTCATGGCAAGTAAGAAGTCTTCATGAACACAAGAGTAATATTTCTGAATGGTTGAATGCTAAGTCAAATAATCAGCGTGAAGATGTTTTCAAAAGGACTGGTGTGCGTTATTCCATCCTTGAAGAGCTGCCCTACTGGGATCCAACACGCATGGTTAATCTTGACATAATGCACAATATGATCCTTGGAGCATTGAAAGATCATGCTGAAACAAAATTGAGAATCTCAGAGAAGTCCTGGAAGTATTCCACAGGCAAGCAAAAAGAATCAGACAGTGAATTTTCTGAGAATGACAGTGGAGATGAAATTTTTTACCAGTATAATGAGAATGAAATTGATGCAAGAGCAGCAAGAATCTTATGTAGAGAGGCAGCAGATGATATACGCAATCTTCCCTCAAAAAGAGTTTCAAAACAATCACAGGCAAGCAATATTCAACAAACTCCATCTCAAAGACCTAGAAGTTTAATATTTTCTACATCAAGCTTGACAGAGAGATATCATGATGATCTTGACTTTGTTCCAATTTCAAATGATGATCCAAGCTCAGATGAATTTTTAAATAATCAAGATTCAGCATCCTGGTCCAAATTCTCTCCTGAACTTCTAGGTGAACTGCAGAAATTAATAAATGACACCAAAATACCATCAGACTGGACAAGGGTACCAAAGAATATTGGAGAATCAAGTCATGGAAGCTTGAAGGCAGCAGAATGGCTACTACTTTACAAGCTTTATATTCCAATGCTGATGATTCTCAAGCAAAATGGATCAAATTCATTCCCCAATGATATTTTCAACAATACACTTCACCTTATAAGTGCTCTGAATATTTCAACAAGCTGGACTACAAATTCACAATCATGTAGTGATTTCACAAGACATTGGACCAAGTATCGACAATTAAGCAAAAAAATTTTCCCTAATCTTGATTCAAAGCCCAATCACCACATGTCATCACATATCCCTGAACTTTTGATTCGCTGGGGACCTTCCCCCAGCTCAGCAACATGGGCCTATGAAAGACTTAATGGTATGTTTTCGAATTTTGGCAACAACAATTCATCTGGTGAGCATCTCATAAATA
>SMGU01010155.1:7500-10327 GCA_004348175.1 Puccinia novopanici
CCCACCACAGCAAGTTAGGGATTATGTAGACCTCTCGGGTAGCGGTGGTGTTTTTGCGGGGCTAGTGCATTTTGGACTAGCAGAGAATGTGCGTTATCTCTGACTCACATGATGATTTTGGGGACACCTGCTGATCACTATCCGCTTCATAGCTATGGGAGGCTATGCTCAACATCAACGTCAAGAATGCAGGCGCGGCTGCTACTGGTGATTACGACCTACACATGAAAGACCTGGATTCGATGCTTGACGTCTCTGGAGTGCCACAACCTCTCAGTGATAGCGAGGACAATGACGACCTCCCACCAGAGGTGCAAGACCCTTTTGAGCAGCCTAGAACTTCGGGATTGAACCCTTCCAGCACAGAAGCGAGCATCCGGGCAGGGACGGTAACCCCAAGCGAGCGGACATCTATTGAGACGGATACCCCTTCCTTGGCCTCATCTCGCTTGGCTCAGTCGGGGACCTCAGCGCCCAGTTCTTCCGGGCCACACTCAGGTGCATCTCAGACGCCCTCAACGGCCCCCCAAACCCCTGTACTCCCTGCTGTAGCCGCCGCGGTGCCCGTAGTCGGTGTCAGTACCCGTCCACCAGCCAAGGTTGTCGTGGTCCCTCGCCGTCGGGGCCGGATAGAGGAGGCCCCCACGAAAGGAGAGGGCATGGGGAACCAATTGATGATGATGATGCATCAAGCATCTGAATCCTCCACCGCGTGGCAAAGGGAAGAGCGCAGACGACAAGAAGAAAATTGAGCTGAAGAACGCTGAGACAGGGAGGCCCGCGATGCACTCAGAGAGCAGGCCTGCCAAGATGAACAGGCCCAACGCAAGCTAGATGCTGAACACTCGCGGTTGCAAGTGCAACTGGAATGCGATGCCTTGGAACAGCGTGCTCGGGAAGCCGAACGACTAGTGGCCCAGAGAGATGAAGACCGCAAGCTTGAACGCCAGGAGGCCATTCAGCTGCGGATGGACGAGGCCCGCCGATTTGAAGCAAGTCAGGCGGCATCGCATAAATCCAGACAGGCCTTTGAGACTGCCATGTTGGCTGTCATGGCTAGCTTGGGCCAGAGGGGGTCTTGATTGGTCTTTGCTACTTGATTTTTTCACTACTAGATATTTCTCCTGTCTCAACCATTGACCAATGTTCTTTCATTGGTTGATAGGTGTGTTTGTTGTGTTCCGTTCTAGCCTAACAATAAATGAACAGACATGCATATGTTGAGAGTGGCTGCGATACACTCACACTCATCTCTTGTTAGTGATCATCAACAGGGCTTGAAACTGCTGCCCGACGACTGCCTCCCCTGTTCCTGTCGCTTGCCACGTGCCACATGTTAGTAGAGCCACATGATACAGTCAGATTATCTGTATTCTCATTCGGGTTTAAATCAGGCGCCAAGGCGACTCTTGTGCCGCCTGAACAACCACTCCTCTCCTGCACGACTGCAATAGCTGAACACTGAACATGGAAGATGACAATGGGGTGCCAATCATACCCGACAGCGACCCCGCGGCCACAATGGCAATGTTTGCCGCCGTGCTTCAGGATCCACAATACCATGCTGAGTTCGCTCGAGCCCTGCGGGCCGATGAGCGATCCGATAGGTCTCATGAGGACTCATCCCGGGTAAGTGAAGTGATACCAATGAGACTTCACCTGGTGGTTACTGACCCTGATGATCATGCACAGGCACCAACCTCTGGCAAGAGTGATACAGTCATAGGAGCAATTGACCCGATGGATTCCATGTCACCCCGTCCGGCCAGTGTGAGCAGATCTAGTCCATCGGCGGCCTCCACGTCATCCAATACCCTCTCCACCCACGCCGCAGTGAGCCCCTCAACCCCTCGCCAGGCACAGGGATTGGCTGGTGACTTTGTCCCATCAAGGGACTTCATGAGGGACTTCATGAACTTCATTGAGGTGTTTGACCCTGTGACTCAGCAAACTACACATCATCCGGCATGGAGGGGTTCTCTCAAGCTATTCCTGTTAGCATCACAAATCCATCCGCTAGATGAACACATGTTCATGTTCCTGAAAAAACAAGGAGTTACGGAATGTACAGACTTCCTTGGGCACAATGAAGATGCAGTTACTAGCTGGGGAATTTCAAGGGCCCCAGCCGTACAATTGAGCCGTACTGCCGCAAGGGCCAATCATTACACTCGAAATGATGAAGTGCAAGCCCTGCTAGGAATTATGTGATAAATCTTTTAAATTGCTTGAAATTCAGATGAAATTTTTGGAGACACAACGCAATGAGAAGTAGTGTGATGATCTAAGGTTTATACAACACATCCCAAATGATATCTCTTCTGGTCATCATAGAAACAGTCAAACCGGAGTCAGTGTTGGCCACCAGGGTACTATTCTCCGCGCGGTCCACTGGAAGCTCCGCAAATACTCGCTCTTGCGTACTCCTGTCATCCCAGCATTGAAGGTAGAGAGTTCCACGGCGATTAAGTAGATTGTGTAGGACCATACACGCAAAGGTGTTGTTCCTTGCCCGTCCGGGAGATGCATTTTGTGAGTTAAGGAGTATGCGAAAACGGTTCTTGAGTCGTCCAAAAGCTTGTTCAACTACTATCCGTGTGGAAGACTGTAAGTAGTTAAACCACTGATTTGCTGGATTCACAATGGATGGGTAGGGTAACAGAATTTTGACATTCTGAGGGTAACCTGCATCGCCGACCAAGAAAGTTCCAGCGGGGATCATAGGAGCAACCGTGGCACCTTCGTGCAAGCTTTGGCCTAATTGTGATCGCCTGAACACCCGGCTATCATGCATGGAGCCAGCCCCACCCCCACTGATCTAAAGACA
>SMGU01010157.1:0-10137 GCA_004348175.1 Puccinia novopanici
AGACATGAAGCTGAAGGTGTTCAACGTCCTCCTAAGAGCTCGAATCGACTCCCTATGGGCATCCGCGCAGAATTCTCAAGAATAAACTGTCACGTATTTTTGTCTCACCAGGTTCCGATTTTTGTTGAAATCCAAAGAGTGTTGCTCCAAAAATCATCTAAATTAGGCATCGATGCTCGCTGGGACACCTTGCTATTAGCGGGTCGCAGTGTGACTTCTCCAGGAAGATGGGATGAACTTGTGAAAGTCAAGACGTGCAAGGTCAAATTGATTTAAACCAATCCATCTCATTCGACTTCAGATCTGGCGCTACTCAATCGGGGCTGGCATCCCTTTGTCGTGTTGATCGAGGGGGATGCGGCCCGGCTTGGAATTCCCTTCAAATTCATCATTGCCGAAGTTATTGAAAACATCTCTTTACTCGTCAAAACTACCAAACAGCTGGTCTATCAGTTCATTCGCGGTGGTACGGAATCTATCATACAGCCCACAATCGAAGATCCCAAAAAGTTACCCAAAATTAGGATCAAGTTTCGAATAGTGTGCTTACAGGCTGAGGATGACCCTTTTGAAAACAAGTTGAATGCTATTCGTCGGGCTGGTAAAGAAGAGGTGAAAGACCGTTTGGGACGAGATGAAAACTTTGAACAAAGATTTCAAGGAATGAATGGCCCCAAGAAACCTCCTCAGGACCCCAAGTGTCGCTATAGCTGGGATAGTCATCGTCCCTATGAACGCAGCAGCTCTGATTCTCCTCGAATTAATGATAGCTCTTCCTTCCATTCTTTGTACCTCGGTCGAATCGGAACCCAATTGTCTCACGTGCCAATTGGCCAAGCAGGGCAGCGTTTGGATGAGTACAATGGAGCCGCTTGGATCAAGCGGATCAAGAATGCGCTCACGGAGCAGGAACGACAGGAGGATGCAATTCAGAGGCAACTGTATGGCCATACTGCCACAAAACTTACCGATGTGATGCCCGTGCCGATGGTCCCTGTCACGAAAGCAACACCCCTACTACGTGTCGTATTCAACTCTATCCGTATGGCTACATACAAGGCAGATTTTGATCACAATGAGGACGGTCTGATGAATTACTTGCATGAAGTGGGAAAAGGCCTGCCCAAAGACACCAAGTTCTCGCTCATAGTCCCAATGCACATCAGTTGGCAGATGGAGGGGGCAAAAATTTGGCTACGAGATTTCCCCCTTTATCTCTTTTCGTTGCCTCAACCTCAAGCGCAAAATGGCCACCAACTAGAACGTGATCTGGCTCAATATACTTGGCAATTTGAAAGCGATTTCGTCATTGCTGAGGAGATGTGTGGCATAGAGTCGGTCCGGGCGGTTCAGAGCGTAGTAATACCGCCACATCATTCCAGTGACGGCAACATCTTCACCCTCGATATCCCAAAGTCAGTCATGCCCGTCAAGAGTTACGCCAATCCATTCATCAAGATCAAGTCTACGGTGCCAGTCCAGCTTGGATGGGGAAATTCCATGCAACCAGCGGTACAAGACATGATGAGGGTCTTGGATAGTCTTGCTAAGCCGCCGGTAGATCTCTCCGAACGTGTAGGTTTTTGGGATAAGGTTAGATTGGTACTACACTGGAGAGTGGACGTCAGCTTCATGGGTAGTAAGGCGGACGTAGTTCTTCACCTCAAGGGCTCCAGGGATCCATATGAACTACTCGGTAGCGGAGCCGGTTTTGTGAAGGTTTGGCGGGGTAATGTCAAGATCTTGTTAGGTCATCAAAACGACGAACAAGAATTTTTACAGATAAACAGTGATAAATTCATTCTTGGAATCCCTACCTTGAAAGACCACATCAACAACGCCGCAACAGGTTCCGCTCCAGGTGCTACGGCTACACCAGCAGCAAATTATAAACGCGTCTATCAATGCCGATCTCATGAGTCGGAATCCGACGAGAGTGATCCTGACACTTTGAGCTCAAGAGAAACTGAATTCATCAAGATCGTCGGGAAATTGACGAACGGCGTCAGATGGGGGATGGGAATCGTTCTCAAAAGAGCTGGCTCGGATAACTTGGATAAGAGCTGCAGCTGTAGCGGACCAGCGTTCCATCGAAAGTGTCGACTGTTCACGTTTAAGCCTCATTATCAAGTCGTCACCAAGACTCCTCAGTATGGCCGCTCTCCCGACGGTTCAGTACGTCGTTTTCCTTCCTCAGTCGTCGTGAAAAAGTTGTTCTGACCAACCGCGCTTTCCTTGTTTCTACATAATGATCAGCCAGCAGATTCTTTTGAAGATTTCAGGTCTGATTTCATCCATTTCTCCATCTCACTTACCTCCCCAACCGAAAGTGGAAGTCGTCAAAAGCGACCTACAGGTCAGAATTCACTGTACTTTTCCGCTGAAAGTTTCACCCACTTCTGGTGTTGGTGGAAGACCTTCGACAGTGCCCTTGCCTTACCCATTCGACAAGGCAATCTCTTCCCTTCAGCACAAGCCCCCTCTAAAAAATTTGGCCGGCACGTCGCAACAATTAAATATCGTTTTGGAATCTCGCCCCTTTTCTTAGCGCATACGTACAGATATGAAAACGCACCAGATTGGGTGCATGGGAAAGAGTTCGTTTTGGGATTTAAGGCCAAAATTTCCACGTTTAATGTTGACCTGCACTCAAGGGCGGTGGAGACTACAATTAGGAAACTAGAGATGAAGGAACCGAAAAAGTTGATACGGAAAGCATTTTACCAAGCCGAGATTGAGTGCCATGACGTTAAAATTTGAGCCCTTTCAGCGGTCTTTCAAACTCGCAGGAAGTCCGCCTACGCTAACGACATAGGCCTTACAACAGATCAGGACGAGTCAGAAACAAATTCGATATGGGAAGATTCTTTGGAGGATGAAAGTGAATTCTTGGTAAATCCTTCCGGAGAAGAGGGAAATTTTTCTACCTATTCGAGCAAATTGGGAAATAAAGATATGGAATGGTTAGATCTCAATGATTTCTCCGATATCTTTTTTTGGCCCAACTCGAGTGGCGCCCAACAACCCAAGATCAAGATGTTCGATTGCTTGTCTTGTCCTCCAATCAGTTTACTACGCAGGCCTTCTTCAGCCTCAGGTCTCCAAGTCGCATCAGTCGCATCAACCAATAACAATGCTTCCGATGGTGACAGCATTTCCGATGGACAACCGATCGATAGGACCAAATTTGGGAAAGAAGACACCCATACTTGCTTTATTGGTAAAGCCGAGGGTAAGTGACCTTATGTCTACCTTTTTTTTTGATGATGCAGGTGGTTCTGATGCCCCTCTTCAGATCCTACGAAAGTTCAAGCCGGTTTGATCGATGCTCGTCTCAAGGAGCCGGATGAAAAAAAGTATCGCTGCCTTATGACCGCTGGATCTTACCATCCCGTCAGTGGTTTCTTTCCCAGTCGATTGGCTTGGTCTCACTGTTATTATAAGCACTAACATCATTTTCATTTTTCTAAATAGCAACGTCCCGAGGCCACAAAAATGCTTTTGCAAATTGATGCACGTATGCAAACCCTCCGGCGATTGAAGGCCACTATGCTCAAAGATAAGAGGAATTCAAATCTGAGCAAACCGACCGAAGATAGCGACAACGATATCGATGACATGGACGTTTCTGACTCATGGGCTGACGGAGAAAGATTCTTGTTCGAAATGGCCAACCAAATCTCAGACGAAAATAGTGAATGGTCAAACAGACTTCTGGTTCACAATCCGTCAATTTTAATATCGAACTTGATACGTGATATACTACTGAAATATTACTACAGCTCTTCGCAGCGCCGAGCCTTTATGTATCATGTGAGTGTTTCTGGTCTACAAAGTTCGGAGGTGACCACACACAACTGAAACTGAGCAACTCAATGGATCTTAGATTTCTGCAAGAGCCTTCAAGTCTAGCGGAGCAAGAATCTTCTGTGTCAACGCAGAAGCCGAACCCTGACTTCAACAAGAGAAGGTCTCGCCTAAGGAGCTTTGACTATCAAAAATTCGACCCCAGACCTATCTCGAGCACAAGCGCAAAATCTCATCTCAAATTTGCAAGCCAAGACTCCCCAGCGACACCTTTCTGCTCTCTTGTAGAAGAACAGGCTGAACAAGATGTACCCAATGAGTTTATTCTCGATCCTGTGGATCTTGTCCTATTACTGCGACCTCAAATCGCTTTCCGAAGTGAGGTCAATGATATTTCAACCGTCATTTTAACGGCATTTCACGCACAATTCCAAAGCTTTGAAGTCTTGGACCCTTCCCACATCGACGATCCTGTCAATGCAACCGTTATGAAAAGAAACTTTGGAACGGTAAAGGGTTTTCAAATGTTCTACCCTTGTAACTCCTCCGTCTCGTGCTCGTTATACTCCGCTCAAGGAGAGCAAGAATTCCAGGTCCCGATCGAAGTCCTGGTAGATCTCAGACTGGAAGCTTGGGGCTTTGACCGGTTAATTGGCCGCTGCACTGTCAATATCGCCAACGATGCATTCAACCAACTTCGAATTAAACGCCGCTCCGCTGGTGCAGATGGAAGCTTTTCCTCAGCGACCCAGCCATACTTGCAGACTTCAACCAATTTACTTCGAGTCGAAATGGCGGATGCCGTTCCAGTGCACGCCACCGCCACGCACTATTGCGCGATATATAATGCCATTACCAATTTGTGCTTGTACATTGATCCTGCACAGAAAAGGCGGAACGCTGCACTAGAAATAATGCAATTTGCTTATGACGTGGATGATCTCGAGGGTATGGCTGAGCAGATTCAGCAACAGCAGGCACAAATTCGGTCATATAGGAACAAACTTGATGAGGGATACGTGGATCTCAACCTATTTGACGACACTTGAATGGCTGCTCTGACCCAGTGCGAGTATCAACTTTGGATTCACGCCTCAGACCTGAACCTCATGGTTGAAGCCATCCGCAGATCTCAAGCTAGCAGATTGGGTAGATCGAAGGCAGAGAAATTGCCCGGGTCACAATTATCTGGACAGGCTAAATCCATCACTTGGCATATGCTTACCGATAATGGGGAAGCAATAGCCAAACTCTCAGTCACCGATACTAGATTCGAAAGCTACGCACTCCCCGATACGTCTGTCAGTAATCGATTATACGTCCAAGACATGCTAGCCTTGAATATAAGCGCAGATAGCGACCGACAGTTTGATGAAATTTTATCTTGCTATGAGCCTTATAGCCCTTTCGACCCCATCAGAAGTTCCAAGCAGTTCTTAATGGTACTCTGGAAAACATTGCCACCTATTGCTGGCATTTCAATTATAGAATCTTTCCTTCTAGAAATTCATCCGATCAGGTTGCAAGTTGAGCATGCGATTGGGGTTAAGGTGCACAATTATCTCTTTTGCTCACAATCCTCTGCGTTTCATACAGCGTAAGCTTCCATAGATTCATTATTTTGCCACTATGGTTCTTTCCTTAAAAGCTGAACCAATCATCCCCTTCTTTCTCCCCAGGGTCCCAAATATCCGGATATCTATGATCTCGTCGTCAAGGTTCCGCCATTCCATTTTGAGTCCCGGACGTGGTTCGTATAGTGAATTTTTTGATGAAATCCGCCGAACATGTGTTTCCTCGTTGTTCAAGCAATCCCCATCGATTCTGGGGCAAATCATCACTACTGCGAGAAAGAATAAGTCGGTACCGAAGCTCATGGGCCAGAAAATGGCCTCCGGATTCAAGTTCAAAAAGCGGATCTTATTTGAGCGTGGCAGCTCCACGCCAACAATTGTTCAACATACATCCAGAGGCAGCACATCATCCACCATCGCTGGGACAAGTATCGATCAAGGAAGCTCAGGAACATCGCAAGATACAAGTTTATCTCAAGGTTCACATTCACCTTACCTGAGCGCCGATAGCTCCAGCACGTTCGGAGGTTATCACGTACAGCGCAGCAAAGATTCTACCCCTTGGCCCTCTTTCTTTAACCACTCGCATCAAGCTCAGCCGCACTACCTTTCATCCAATCAAAACAGTCCGAACCTCGATTCTTCAGATCTCGAAAGTTGTGAATCTCTCGTGAGTGGCTACCTCTTTTGGACAACGGCTTGCCGATGATACATTGCTGATTCTAATTTGTATTTGTGATCATCAAGAATGATAACCTTCAAACGGACAACTCTCCACCCTCGCGTGATCAACGCTCTCGCTCCCACGGAAGAACATGGGACCAGGAAGGAACGGGTGAGTTTTCGAAATTCAAGTCTGCCTTGCTCGAAAAGTCATAGCTAACTCCAACCTTTCGCCCTATTCCTCACAACTCCGTCGCCAACCTCACATGAGACTCTCGTCGGTGTCAGATGCCAGCCAGCTTAATGATGCTCATCAATCTGTCCGCAAACGCCGTCAGAGCAAAGGGCCACTCCCTTCTCGTCCAAATCTCTTCACTACCGAACCCATGCCCACTAATCGTACCTTCTTCACTAATTCATCTCCTCCTCCTCATTCTTAACTCCCCCTCCTCAAAAAAAAAAAAAAAGGTTGATACATTTTTTTCCAAATGGGTGGGAATGATGGTATGAAGGTGGCTGTTAAGGCTTCCATTTTGATCTCATTGCGCAAAAAGTAGAAAAGTGATTTATATTTCATTTATATTGCAATAATAATAAAAAAAGATAAAGAACAATACAGAAAGAAAGAGATACAAATAAATGAACAAGCAAAAAAAAAAGGGAAAAAAAACAGTTGCATCGAGTTTGGTGGACGATGTGTCGGTTTGGGGTTATGTTGACCCAAATCGAGGTTGAATCGGGCCAATGTGAGGTTGAATTGGGCCCAGGTGAGCTTGAATTGAGCCAACTGATGTTGTGTGAGGCTCGGACTATTACTCTTGAAGACGTAACACACAGGGCTATGAAATCTGTTTGAGAGAACCGATTCACCAAAGGTCTCAAGAGATAAAGTCAACTCAAAAAATCGAAATGGGATTGTGTTTCTTTTGATGAGAAACTTTTGAAATAGAATTCATCCGATGAAGAGGGAGAAAGAAACAACGGAGCCTTCATGCTCTTATAAGAGAAAAACAACGAAACAGAAAAGAAAATGTGCATGACAATAAGGTAAGTAGTGATGACATCATGATCACGATTACTTACAATGACGTCACTAACAGAGAGAAATAGAGAGAGAAAAGCGAAGAAAAGAGGACAGCGCATTACATGTTGGTTCGACCCTGGCGGAGGTTGTATCACGCTAAGGCGAAGTTACATCGTCCTGCGGTGAGGTTGGGTCGATCGCAGCCGTCTTTGCATCGATCATTCCGTCTACCGCCGCTGACATAATATCAGTGGCAACTGATATTGCATCAAGGCTTGCATCGCATGCCCCGACGTAATGTCACATCACCTCAATGATATATTGGGGGTGCATTGTGTCAGTTATGGATGCGACGACGTAACGTTGCTGGGGGGTTGTGTTGGTGACATGCCTGTCATGGCTAAGTCACCAAAGCTCCATTTTGAGCAGGATACTGGCGACACAATATCGACATGTCCAATACAACATTGGTTGGGTCATTACATTGGACCCTCTAACCAATGTAATATCTTTCCAGATAATCCAATATAATGCCCGATACACACCACCGACGCAACCCTTTTTAACGCGTAGTCCCGAGGTTCGGAATGGGGGTTGGAGGCCATCCTGGAGCCCGTACCCCGGGGAAATCAAATTATGACCTGAACCCCGGGTCATTTTTTGTGGGTGGTTGAATCATATAGTATAGTTTTTTCATCATATTCCCCCCCGACTTAGTAGATATGAAGCGAAAAAAACAACCAGAACCAACCCTGCAACCTTCTGGAACTTCAACAGCTGAGCTGATAGAAGTCGAAAGCGACAATAACAATAACAACCACCAACCCAAAAATCCACTAAGGCGAAGCTGGGTTTGGAACCATATGAAGGAATCAAACAATCCCAACATTGCTGTTTGTCAAGTAGTCACCAAATCCGGCCATCTCTGTGGAAAAAAAACTCAAGAAAGACAAAAGTGGAAGCACCAAAAATCTGCACTCCCATCTCTCACTGGTTCATCATCTGGTGGACCCAAAACTTACCAAGAAAACGAAAATAAATCACATTGACATGGAGAAGTGGAGCCAAAGTGGGCAGTTGAAACCCAAAGTAAGATCTTTTTGCATCTTTCTTTTTAAAAAAAAAAATATTGACATTTTTCTTACCTAGGTTGAGCTCAATAATGACACTCTCAAGTCAGCCCTTGTATATATGATTGCCAACTGTGACCTCTCATTCAGCCTGGTCAAGCGCAAGTCATTCCGGAACCTCATGAGACTGCTCAACAAAGGAGAAATGCCACTAGTGAACACAATCACCAAGAATGGAATTGCAACACACACATTACGAATGTTTCTCAAAACCAAAAAAACCATCATGAAAGACCACCTGGCCAAGCAGAAATGGCTTTCCTTTACGCAAGATGCATGGTCAGCTCCAAATTTCACCGCCATGATGGCCGCGACTGCCCACTATGTTGATGAGGATTTCATCTTGCGGGAACTCACTATTGCAGTCCCTCATTTTCAAGGTAGTTATTTACTTTTTTGGGCTCTTTGCATCACAAATTATTGACCAAGTTTTGTTTCAGGCAACCATACCGGACTCAACTTCAGCGAACTATTCCACGACGTTCTTGATAACTATAACATTATAGATCGATTACACACCATCACTGCGGACAATGCATCAGTCAACATCAAGATGGGTAGAGAACTTGAACGCAAGATTCCTCACTTCAACGGCTCCCAGCACCTGCTCGGATGTATTGCTCATGTAATTAATCTTGCTGCCAAGATTGGGATTGCAGCTCTTGGACCAATTGACACTGGCAATGAGGAATCAGCTACTTCCTTCGACCATCAACCACAAGCCCCAAACCCAATGAGCTTGGATTTTGTCACATCTCTGCCAGATGGAGCCAACATTAATGCAAAAACTATCCTTAAGTGCATCCATGGCTTGTCCACATGGTTACGATTTTCACCTCAGCGACACAAACGTTTTGCACTAGCGGTCAACCTCTGCCAGCCCGATATCTATTCTCAAGGGATTAGAGGCCTGGAGATAGATGTCACAACACGCTGGAATTCCACTTTTGCAATGTTCCAGCGTGCGATATTGCTAGAAAAAACTTGCAATCATTTTTGCCAGCAAAACTCTGAGACCTCAAGCTATCAACTTCAACCAGAAGACTGGACTCAAGCCTGTGGAATCACAAATTTACTCGAGCCACTCAGCGAGGCCACCAAAATGCTTTGTGCCTCAAAATACCCCACCTTGAATAACGCACTACCGGTCTACATTGTCTTGATTCAACACCTGCATTTCGTCCGGCAAGGTCTATATGACCAATTCCAACTGATCAAGTCGGCTGATGAGATGATTAAAAAAATCGATCAGTATCTCGAAGAAGCATTCAAGAAACCGGTGTATCTCTGTGCAATGATATTGGATCCGAAGTTTAAGCTGACCTTCTGGAAGAACAATGCCGAATTCATATCCAACCATTACAACTTGTCAGTCGATGATGCTATCCATGCCTTCACAGCTGAAGCACGCAAGTTTGAGGAATCTCTGGCTTCTGAAATGTCGGCTGAGAAAAAACAAAACTCGATTGTGCCTGTGAATGAAAAAAGTTTTTTCGCAACCGCTCTGTTCCAACCAGCTCCAGAAATCAATGGAATTGAAGCCGAGATGAAACGTTATCTGAACGAAGACATTGAGTCGGCCGAGGTCCAGGTCCTTCCCTATTGGGCAAGCCGACAGAAGACATGTCCTCAGCTTGCCCAATTGGCTCGTCGCTATCTTTCAATTCCAGCCACCAGCGCAGCATCAGAGCAAGTGTTTTCCAAAGGACACCAAATAGTCTCTTGGCAACGGTCAGCTCTCAAGGCTCAAAGCATTGAGCAGCTCTTATGCCTAAAGGACTGGTTCCAAACATTTGACGGGCCCTTGTAAAATTTGTTACTTATTGTTTTTATCGTGTCTGCTTGCTGTCTACTCTAATACACGCTTGAGTACAAAAAAGTTTCCCGCCTCTTGGTCTCTGTCTAATATCCACTTACACGTTGTAAGACTCAAAAGATG